>VDFB02376407.1:0-41926 GCA_007258455.2 Sequoia sempervirens | reverse complement strand
CCTGTATTCAAATTAAGAGTTACACTTTCAGTCAGCTTGAATTTGGAAAGAATAGAAGTATATACTGAAATCAGAAAACACTGTCTCATACAAAAGAATTAATTAAATTTCTCTAGTAGTACACTGATAGTATTATGTCATACATGATCTTCGTTAAAAACAGAGTCTTTTACCAAAACAGAAAGGAATTACTTACAAAAGAGTAAATGAAATATTTCTACTGAACTTACAATTTTTCTTTCAACGGATGTTATGAAATTCTCATTTGAAGTTCATTTAGAATCAATTGAATGCATGAAACATGTAAGAAAATGCACAACTTTCTGCGTTTGTATTTATTCATACTTTACTTTTGGTAACTTCCGGGACAGGATGCCGAAGGTGGACTTACAAAGACGGTAGTATTACCTTTTCTAAACTACCATTTTCTTGTATTATTTATGCTTGGCCAAGCACTTGTACCATTGAAATAGATGGATTTGTTTTTAAAAAGCCTAGAAACATATATGTATTTGAGTCTCTGCCACATCCTGTTGCAAGAAATGTGTTTTTCTCATGTTAGAAATGCATATAGGCACCAGGCATGCATCGAGAGTTCCCTCCTGTTTTACTGTTTCGGGTTGCTAGGCTCCTTTATGCAGGGCCGGGGATTTCTTCAAGTTAGGAAGGAACCCGGGGAAGTCATGGACTTCGTGGTTGGGCGGAAAAGGCGCCTGAATCACACTCTTGGCCCCAGCTCGCAAGCAAACCGAGGGGGTCACGGCAGTTGGAGGTTCCAAGTTTCATTTGCTATTGATGTACTTGTGTATTATTCTGGATTGGCTTGTGAAGCCCATTATAAATGTATATGTATTTGACATTCTTTAATGAAACTTTGAAATAGAAGTATGGCTTGAAAGAATATAATGTAACATTGATTTGAGGAAATTAAAGTTTTATGACTTAGCATAGAAAAGATGTTTCTATTGGAATTGTTGATTTCTTCCGAGTATGGTTGAATATGTATATGAGATAATTCATTGATGTACTTATGCTTTGTATAATCTTGATGAATTACATTGTTATTACATGAAATGCAATTTAAATTCTCTTTTATTGAGCTCATTTTGGAAGTTTTTATGAATAATATTAATTACTGGAAAACCTTTTTGAAACGGATTGAATGATTGAAAATGTCTTTACTTTTAATTTTCGTAGCACTACATACCTCTTGTACGAATGCCTTCTCTAATTATCAAGGATAGTTCAAGAATGTTTACTCGGGGGATAACAAATCTTTGGAGATCATTGGTAAAGGTGATCTCTTACAGTCCAAGAATGGAAGCACGTGTCTTCCAAATTCGTGGGAAGTTACTAAGGGTGCCCTACAGATTGCCAAAGGAGATAAAGTGGGAAGCTTATATGTTTTGGAGAATAATTCTCAGGTGGGAGTTGCTATGGCACTGGCAGACAGTGAGATCGTACTTTGGCATCAACATCTTGGACATATGAGTAGGAAAGGCCTTAAAGTGATGGTCAAAAGAGATTAATTATTGGGTTTGAAATTAGTGGATTTGGACTTTTTCCAACATTGTCTTTAGGGAAAATAGAAGAGGGTCAGCTTCTTGAAGACAGGACGTGCAAAGAATACTTCACCTTTGGAGCTTGTTTACTCGGATGTCTTTGGACCTACTGAGGTAACCTCTCTTGGAGGGGCTAACTATTTTGTAACTTTCCTTGATGACTGCACTAGTTGGATTTTTGTGCTTAATAAGAAATCTGAAGTCTTTAGTAAATTCAAATTTTTTAAAGCTTTAGTTGAAAATCAGAGTGGGCATAACATCAAATGTTTGCAAATAGATAATAGTGGCAATTTTTTCTCACTAGAGTTTGATAATTTTTGTGTAGACAATGGTATTTGACGAATCAAAGTTGTTCCTTTTACACCTCAAGAAAATGGGGCTGAAGAGAGGTTAAATAGAAATTTTTTGGAGAAAGTATGTTGTAAGCTTTCCAATGCTGGATTGGGAAAAGAGTAATGGGTTGAAGCTTGCAACACAATAATTTATTTAATTAACAGGAGCCCATCATCTTGGTTAGATTTTGGTATTCTAGAAGAGGAGTGGCTTGGAAAGCGGATCTCCTATTCACATCTTCGGGTATTTGGATGTGAAGCGTTTTCTCTTGTTCCCAAGGAGAAATTATCTAAATTGGATCCCAAATCACATAAGTGCATTTTTGTTGGGTATGGAAAAGATCAGTATGGATTCAGGCTATGGAATCTTGTCACCAATAAGATTACTCACAACAATGATGTGGTTTTCAATGAGCATGTTTTTCTAGCTTTGCAAACACAGGTAGTAGTCAGTAAGGAATATGTGTCCTTCTCAACATTTGAAAATAATTATTCAAACGGGTCACCTGAGGTAATTTGCAGTCAAGTAGAGTAGGTGGAATAAATTATTCACCCACCTCTATTTTATCCCCTGCCCCTTCTATGTCATCATCTCTAGTTTCTACGAATGGTGGAGGTAATATAGAATCATTGTTTGAGTAGCCTTATGGGAGTGACACGCAGCATATACTACCTCCAGAAGTTCTTGCACATCCCTCACAAGGTATGGCACAATTTTCTCTTCCTACGCACCCTATAGGAAATGCATCGATGTCTCCCTTCAGTCATCTATAGCCCTCATTTGTGGGCGTCCCTCCTTCATATGATGTTTCGCAGCCTCCTCTACATGTTGTGCCACCTTCATTACATCCTACGCAATCTCTTTCCATTGAAAACACTTCAACGCAGCTCTTCCAAACTCCTTTAGTCACTGCGTAGCCACTTTATAGTTCCATGCAACCTTTAAAACATGTGTCTTTGCCTCCCTTATTTTCAACACAGCCATTTTACCGATCTTTGTTGCCTACAAAAGTTAGTACGCAACCCATTGGAAATTTATTGCCTTAGCCGATTGGTATGCAGGGGAAAAAGATTGGAGACCAAGCGCAGGGGACCATGCAACCTGGAGATATACAGAGGCAGAGTCATGAAGAACATGTTTCGAATAGAGGTAATTTACAAAATGAGATAGCATATATTCAAAACCAATTACAAAGAATGAATTTGGAAGACTCAAATTTGCAATAGGAGGGTCCTCACTTAAGGAGGTCTACTTGGGAGAGGAGACGTCCTAAATTTTCAAACTATGAATTATTATATTCGAAAGAGGCTGAGCTTCAACTTTTAATTTCTAATCAATCTGAACCAACTACTTAAAAAGAGGCTTGTCAGGCACTTGATTCTGTGAAATGCAAGAGGCAATGCAAGATGAAATGAGTTCATTGCAGGCTAATAATACTTGGGATTTAGTGTCGCTTCTACCTAATCGAAGACTCTTGAAGAATCGTTGGGTATACAAGTTGAAAGAAGAGGATGTAGGAAAGAAACGTTATCATTCCAGACTTGTTGTAAAGGGGTATGATCAATAGAAAGGTGTAGATTTTAATGAGATTTTCTCCCTAGTTGTGAGGATGAACACAATTTGAACGGTTTTGGGATTGGTTGCAGTTTGGGATCTTAAACTTGACCAGTTGGATGTCAAGATAGCTTTTCTACATGGTGATGTTAATGAAGAGCTTTTGACCAATTGGATGTCAAGACAGCTTTTCTACATGGTGATGTTGATGTTGACTAGTTGGATTTCAAGACAACTTTTCTACATGGAGCAGTCAGAAGGCTTTAAACAACAAGAACAGGAACATCTTTATTATAGGCTAAAGCGCAACTTGTATGGGCTCAAGCAAGCCTCACGACGGTGGTATATTAAGTTTGATCGCTTCATGATTGAGAACAAGTTCATCAGGTGTGAATAAGATCCATGTGTTTATTACAAGCAGCTTCCTACTGGTGAGTTTGTTATTCTCTTTCTCAATGTTGATGACATGTTGGTAGCTGGTACTAGTAAGAGGATTGTTGATAAGTAGGAGGTATTTTTCACAGTGTGTCAAATTATGATATTGCTATCAAAATTAAATGAGTTTGACTCGTAAAACTACACGGTTGAATCTTGATAGCAATATCATAAGAGGATTTCTTCTAAGTTGAAGGCACAATTAGCTAAGAGATTTGCTATGAAAGACTTAGGTGCAACCAAGAAGATTCTTGGAATGACAATCACTAGAGATAGATGAAAGAAGGAGATCATGTTGTCACAAAAGGCATACATTGACAAAGTTGTAGACAGATTGGTATGGCTGATGCAAACATTGTTTGTATTCCTCTTGCTACCCATTTTCTTTTATCTTCTGATTTGTGTTCAAAAACACAAGAGGATAAAGAGTTTATGGAAGGTATTCCTTATAAATCTGCAGTTGGCAGTATTATGTATGCCATGGTCTCCACTCATCCCGATATTGCTCATGTAGTGGGAGTTGTGAGTAGGTTCATGAGCAATCCCAGAAAGCCTCATTAGGAAGCGGTCAAATGGATTTTAAGGTATCTTAAGGTACTGCTAATTATGCTTTATGTTTTGGTGGAAATAATGTTCAGCTGCAAGGTTTCATTGATTTTGATCTTGTCAGAGATTTAGATAAACAAAGATCTACTACTAGTTATGTTTTTCATGTTTGTTGGAGTTGTCATTAGTTGGGTCTCGACGCTATAACATTTTGTTGCTCTTTCTTGTACTAAAGTTGAGTATTTGGCTCTTTTTGAAGGTGCTAGGGAGATGCTTTGGTTATAGCGATTGTTTAGTGATTTGAGATGTCAACAAAGTGATTATGTTATGTTTTGTGATAGTTGCAACACCATTTTTATGGCTCACAATCATTCATCTCGAAGTCGTTCTAAACATATTGACATACATGCTCATTTCATTTGTCATGTGGTTGAAGAGGGCAAGTTACAAGTTGTAAAAATTGACACAAAGGTCAATCTGGCAGATATCTTGACCAAGGTTGTTGGCAAAGAGAAGTTCAAATGCGCCAAGACTTCTCTTGGTCTGGTTAAGAAGTAACAGTAAATTTAGAGCAGGGGAATGTTTGAGAGTTGCAGCATCCATTGGCCTTCAAGTGGGAGATTGTTAAAGTTGAAGTCCAATGGACTCTTTGGTTTTCCCTCCAATATTGACTCTTTGCATTCTCTGTTTGGTGTGGAATGAGTCATTTATATTTGTTGTTGTATCTATTGTAAATTTTGTTGTTGATAATAATAAAATTTCCTCTGCTCTTAGCGTGAACATAGCCATTTATTGGTGAGCCACGATAAAATATTAGTGTCATCTCTTGTTCTTTTGTTCATTTTGTTTATACTCTATTTTTGCATCTTTGTCTACACTCCATTTAAATTTTACATCAACTTCCATACTTGATTCTTATGAATTAATTAATTGTAAGTAGTCATCTTCCAAATACCAAAAAGATCTAAAAATTAGACTAAAAAATATCACCTTTGATTCATACCTTCATGTTTCACATACTTTATAAATGGAAACTATAGTAACAACTAAATTTGAATGGCCTAGATATTGGCTGATATATGGTGGTTGTGACTCTAAATTGCTAAGATTTACAAAAAGAAAACTAAACTAAATAAAAAATCATAGAAATAAAGTTTAGTCCTAAGGGTGCCTAACTTTGCCCTCCATGTTGCCTTAAAAAATTAATCATTATTGCTCATGGAAAATGTGTCCATGTTATGAATACCTAGGAGTAATCTCATTGTGAATAAAGTTGTGTTGGTGGAAGTAAACTCATCAACTACATAGTTTCCTAACAATACATAATCAAAAGCATACTTTGAAATCTAGAGAACTCCCAAGAGAACCCAACTCCATCAAATGTTTCTTTTATTTTTATGTTTCAATAAATAATAAATACATGTTGAGTGGAGTATTGTAAGTCAATATATTTATGACAACATTTTGATGATTATATTGATAAATGTAATCATTATTCTTTTTTTTCATTTTCGTTAACCCTATAAATGTTTAGACTTGACAACTCTCAATTCTTTTTTTTTAATTAAAAAAGAATCATTCATCATTCTTTGTACCACTTTATAAATGTGGTTCAACTCATTAATATCTAGTTACAATCCATGAGTTTGACCATTATGGTTTGATAAAATCAAATCTTCCAACTATTATTAAAGATTTGTTATTTCACAAATAAACATAGGTTAATGTATCTAATTATAGATTTCTTGTTAAAAGAAAAAAAACTACAAATTTTGAAAGAAATTGTCCATTAGTATGGATAACCATTTGTAAGGGAATAATGTTAAAAAAGTAGACACATACCTTAAATTTATAGTTTGTAATGTTGACATCAATGACTTCTAAATAAGCAAGGAAAATAGTGTCACCCACTAGAATATTCTCAACAAAATTAAAATCATGAAATTTGAAAAAGTTAAATACATTTCAATGCTTAGGGATTACTTTAATCTTGTATTAGGAGGAAACATTTAAAAAAAAAAAAACATGAATTGAAAATATTCATCAGTTTACTATGTTCTCTTATAATCATGGTAATCATTTAGGCACAAAACTAGATCATCAACAACTATACTACATTAGATAATAAATGGAGTTTCTTGTTAAACTTTAGTCATGATAAACCTATAGCAATATTAATGTACCAATTATAGTAGTTTTCATGTGTTAAATGCTAAATTTATAAACCACGTCTTTAACATTTAAATTTAAGATTATTTATTATAGAAATGATAGTTGTGGTAATTATTTGGTGTCAGTTTCATTAGTAAATATTTATTATTTAAGGGGCTCTCGTTTTTCAACTCTTAAAATTTATAGTATTATTCTTCGTGCTTAAATCAATTGTATTAGGAAATAAATTTATGTTTGAATATTGGTATAATATTTAATTAGATTTTATCTTCTTTGTCTTCCTTAACATCATTTTCCCTTGTCAATGTTAATGCTCTAATATACTATATTGTGGCAAGTTGTTGGTTTGTTATTCAAATCATATGAAAATGATGTGGTTTACTATTCAATGCACAATACATGAGATTGAGATGTTATTCCAACTAAAGAATTTAATTTAAATGAGATTGTGGTTTGATTTCTCAATAAAGAGTATTTCTTATGGAGACTATAAGAAAGACAATTAATAAATACCATCCAAATAAATTTTATTTTAGTGTCATACATAGTAGACACATAAAAGCCAAATTTCCAAAGCGTATACACTAGTTTCATCATTGACCTCTTAAAAGAAAAATAGGTATTAGTATTGTACATCTAGGACACTAAATTATGGGTGAATTAACACATTTTTCAAATCATTTTAATTTCATATTTTCCTTTGCTACCATCCTTGATCTCTAACCTTAATGATGGGTATGATTCGAATCATGTCATATTTTTTCTTTAAAAATTCAACTAAAATACTTTTATAATTTATGATTTTACTCATACATTATGAAATGAATTATCATATTCTAATGTAATGTTCAATTAGTACATGATTGTCACCCAAAAAAATCATACTAAACATGTATTTATGATTTGGTCTCTAGTATTCATGCTAGGTCAATATAGCGATCAATTTCATGTCCCCTTTTTAATTAATTGATTATGGAAGAGAAATTATCCCATTCCCCACACACACATATCCCAAATAGAATATTTTATCAAACTATTTGTAACAACATAAATTAAAGAATAATATGATGATCAAACCTGCATGAAATTATTTTTCACCATAAAAAAACAATCTCTACACAAAATTAGGAAAAATTGGCAAGTTAGTTGTTACTACAATAACACCAAATGATCTAGAAAACTTTTGTAACTTATATTTATGATATGAATCTAATTTTTACACAAATATAAATATTTATAATAGTAAAAATAACAATAAAAATAGCAACAAAAAATATTGAACTTAAATGGCAACTTCTATAGAAATCCAAATAAATAATAGAGAGTCAAATCCAAACACCCCTCTCTTAGAAAAATAAATAGTATTTTAGACACCTAAAAATGTCTAGCGCGTCAAGAATCCTCCTTGTTCATTTTCAATCGTTATCACTCATCACCCTATTTCATCACTTTTTAATTAAATAAATTCCAATTATTTGATTAACCTAACTATTTTCCTTTATTAATTAAATAATTTGATTATTTATTTAATTCACCATTTTCCCTCCATCACCATAATTAAATAATTTTTAATTATTTAATTAATTTTCAAATAATTTCTATATCCCACTTTAATTAAATAATTTTGATTATTTAATTAATTTCTAATTTTACTCTTATCCACCTAATTAAATATTTTTTAATTATTTAGTTAGATATAATTATTTCTTCCCATCCCACATAGTTAAATTAAATTTCCCAATTATTTAATTAGCTAATTTTCTTCCAAGTTGCGCGTTCCCTCCAAATAGAATATTTCATTTTCAAATTCATATTCAAATTTAAATTTGAAAATATCTCAAAATATCTTCCTAAAATTTAGGAAAGAGCTTAGTTAATTGAACCTTTCCTCTTCATGCATGGTCTCTCCACCCTTCAATCACTCTCCACTGTTGATTTCAACTTTCAATCTCAACCATTGATCAAAAATATTTGAATCTATAAAACAAGCCTTCATCCCTAATTAATGACACTTTTCTCATTTGCAAATTGACCTCCATTAAGGAAATTCAAGCAAATAAATCAATCTTTTAAGATTTTGTACAATTGGGTTTATACTAAGTATGAGCAATCCAACATATCAAAGCATAATTCTCCCGATTTCAATGTCTAGTAAAAACTTGGGCATCTTGGGTGAGGTAAAAGTAGGGTTTAATTTGTTTTATTATCTTGTTTCTTTTTCATTTCATTTGATTTTATCTTGTCACTTCATTGGTAATGGGTTTAATTTGATCATTTGGGTCTTGGTTTTGTGGTGTGGTCTACCCCTATTGTTAATTGACCTCTTTTGATTGATTTCCATTTACACTCATTCACATTCTGGCACACCCGATGGGACCCACATCCTTGATCTAACATCAAATTGAGTTTTATTGAAGCTACAGGTTACAGTGATGCAATTGAATCGGATCAATGTATTTTGAAACACATATTGACACCTTTGATTATATGACAACACTATTAAAACTTACAATGACACTTTTGCAAGATAATTCGACGTATCTAATTTCTTTTGCTTACAAGTTTCTAGATTTACAATGATGCATCTGCAAATTATACTGTGTCCACTTTTGACACAGATCAATGCATCTAATTCTATAGCGACGTGTTTGATAAATACAACGATGTAATTGATATTCACATCGATGCAATTGAAGGTAAAGTGATGCATCTAAAAGTTATAATGATACATTTGATTTTTACAGTATTGCTTTTGATTTTTCTAGTGACGTATTTGATTTAGTTTCTTGGATTTTTTCTCTAACCCTAATGTTTTCTTTGTTTCTTGGAACTAACATGTATGTACAGCCTTAGTGATCATTGGGAGAAGACTTGAATAAAACAAACTACTAATAAATCTAATGTAGAGCCAAGAATTTTAAATGCTTTGATTTCTAGATTAGCTCACATTTGAATTTGGATTTTAATTAAAGATTTCTTTGCCATGCTTGGTAGGCTTCTAGTGTGTATGCTCTCTACTTGCACTTTGTGCAATCTTGGAGATCAAAAACACTATTAGCTTGCACAAGATATGCATACCTAAAGAGTACTAGCAATGTATGCTCTTCTCTTATGCTTTGGGAAATCTTGAGAATCAGAAATGCTAGTATCTTCCTTTTAACTCAATAGGAGGCTTGCTTCAAGATTTCATCACCTTAAGGATGACCTCAACCACATTTACTAGTGGGGTATATAAATGGGGGAAATTAAAGTTGTACCCGAAGGTGTACCTAGTGCCATAAAGCCAAGCCTTGCGACCCTTGGTCCATAGAGGTGTATAGGTGAAGATAGAAGGAGACACCCTCCTAATCTTAGGAATCCTCAAATGGGCTCACTGTTCATGAAACCCCTATGAACCTTTTTTTTAGAAGCCTTTAAGACCTTTAATCTTTGGTTCAGTGTGGTGCAGGGTATAATATCATGCCCCAAGTTACACACCATGTGCTCATCTCTTGTTAAGGTTATAATTATTCCTTGTGAGGACCTCGTCCTTCAATATGCCTTTTATACTAGCTAGGATGTACTTCTTGGAATTATAAAGACCTATGAATGCCATACATCGTGCTTTTCATTGAAAATACTCGTTAATTATCATACCTTAACTTGGATTCAATTTTACATGCTATTCTTTATTGTTTAATATCTCTTTCCAGATAAAAAACTTGAAATCAATTATTCAAACTAGTCAAATCAGTCAAACCCTAGAAAAATTTTAGGTTCAGTCTCAAAATTGAGCATTTGAAGTTACATTGATGTCTTTGCAATTACAATTCAACACATTTTATATCCTACAATTCTTCTAATTTTCCTTTTGAATCATTTGATCTACATATTGACACCTTGTCCTAACTCGATGTATTTGGTCCAAATTATCATCTATCAGTCTAAAACCCTAACTTTTGCACAGTGATGTTTTTGACATAAACCGATGCCTTTGATTTACCCAGTGACATTTTTTCATAGCTCAACACCTTTGTTCCTATCTTGTTGAATCTTATAAAATAATTGCAACACTTTCAACATCTTGTGACATGTTTTAAATCTACCCTAATGCAATTGAAAAAATAGTGACACTTTTGAGTGTCAAATTTTTTTTCCAAAATCTTTAAAATTTTAGTTTCCAAAATTCAATAGCAAATAAATCTAGGACATAAGACTTGTAACACAATAGACCTTCAAGCATAATTCATCATCCACATAGTAAACTAAACTTGCATTATCATTTAATATCACTTTTCATCTTGGACTTTTAGAATCACTTTCTTTAGCTTTTGGACAAACAACAATATCACCACCAACAAAAAAATCAATTTATCAGCAACCAATATTGGTCATAGACTTTTTTAGATCTCCCATCCTATCTATTAGTTTAGCTTTTGCTTGGAAAACTATCCTATTCAAGTAAATAGTTGAATTAGCATCAATATTCGTGAGCAAACTAGCTTAGTATTCTTTGTATACTTCTAAAATAGTGAACTCACCATCATCCTTTTGCTTGGACTCATTAGTCTAGTACAAGAAAAGATCATCCTTATCACTTATCAAAGTGAGATCTAGGCTATCCTTGGCTTTTAGAGGTTTTCATATCTTCCACCAAATCAAACAAAATCAACATCAATATCAATTTTATCTAAATATACCTAACGTGGCTCTCACAAGTCCATATTGAAATAATATCCCATCATATCACATCACCAAACCTTCACTTACATCTCACCTTTTATAAGGTCATCACAGTTGTATGCCTCTTACAGTGTTGCAAGTCAAGAAGATCATAGAAAATAATCTTAGTAGTTCAAATGTCACAACATCCATGGGAACTTCCAAATCTCCATTTGGAATCCCTAGTCACTTATTCAATCCTAGTGAATATCAAACTCCCTAGCAACATCAACAACAACCTCAATATCCACCCATCATCATCAAAGATATAATAAATGGATCGAAAACTTCTAAGGAATTTACTATAAACAAAATCCTAGAAATACAACAAGATCCTACTATGACTAGAGCACTTGATGCACTCCTTTTATCAGAACCTAACATTTATTTTCTTAAACTTGCACAAGGTGGTTCTAAGCTACCTTCATATTTTAACATCACCACACTTAGGAAGAAAGACCTCACCCACACCATGTCATCATGTGTTCCCTCACATGAGAACATGCCTATCTTTCAAGCTATTAATGAACCAATACCAACACCCCCACCAACTATACCATCATATAATATAGATTCAATACCATTCTCCAACCAATTTATAAATCCATTATATCAAAATCCAAACATGAATGATCAAACAACCTTACACATCTAGAATCCACCAAACACAAACATTCCTCAATCATTATCATACACATTCAATAAAACAAACACACATGTACCAAACCCTCCAAACACAAAAAATTCCACATAAACCATCACAAAACATCACAAACTAGACTTAAACAACCCTTTCAAGGTCCAAACTCCTACACCTTGTGTGCCTCTTGTTGGTGTTTCAATTCACACCTTTAGAGTGTGTATTGGAAACGAATAGCTATGCACAGTATTAACTACTCTTCAAATTAGGAGGGATAGCTCCCTCTTTTGCTGATATACATAAAAAGTAAAGTAATCTAAATTCCTATCTTTTTGACTCAGTTGATAGAGGCATAAGGTTATAAAACCAAATACATTGCAGTGAATATTTCTCTGGCTTCTGCAGATCTTAACTACAACTAGGGTAACTTTTAATCTATCTCATTTCCTCAAGTAAAACAGAGCAAGAGGATATAGGAGAAATTGGGAATGGTTGATGATAAAATCTATCTCAAGATTCCCAAGGAGGTGAAACGCTCTATCCGAGGTGTAGGTTGAAATAAAGGTTATTGGAAACAAACATGAAATGGCGAGCTAGTTCTCAAGATTCCCAATGAGGTGGAACACTCTATCCGAGGTGTAGGCTAAAAAGAAGATTACTAGAAACAACATTAAACGATAAACCTTATTTCTAAATTCCCAAGGAGGTGGAACACTCTATCTGAGGTGTAGATTGAAAGAAATATTATTGAAACAACAATAGTACATCTAGGACAACAAATTGCATTGATGAAACAATCACACAATAAACAATCAAACCAACTTTATAACATGACATTTAAACAATAAAATAAACAAGGATTTGCAACCACAAAGTAAGCATACAATCTTGTTCTTAAACAATGTGAACCAATACTGAATAGAAATATTTCAGGCAAGGTGGCACAACAATTTGTTATCATAAGAAAAAGTTAAAGAAATAATGAGCAAGATGCTCTGATTTATAGAAGCTCAAAGTAGTGGGAAACCCTAAAATATCCTTGAGTTAACATTTAGTTCTTGCCACATGTAAGATTTATTCCTATGTCTAAATGCAACTAACTTAATAATTAACTAGAAAAACTACCTCAATTAACTAGTATAAAACTAAAACTAAAACTCTATATGTACATAGGTGACTCCAAAATAGGCATGCACGATTGGTGGGACAACAAGTTAACTTGGAAAGAGGCATCAAGTTAATTGTTGTGTCCAATGTCTATTTGAAAAGGTGGGACATCCTGACTAGTAGTTCACACCTCATGATCTCGAGCAATCAACTCCTCTAAGAAGTTTTTAACTGCCTCATCATCTAAAGATCGTCACATGCCTCGATTGTCAGTTTACTGCTTGTTAGCTACTTGATTAATCCTAGAAATATCAGCACACTTCAACTGGTAGTTCACTGATTGGTAACTTTGGTAGTTTTGTAATTGGAGTGATGATCTTTGTTTCTTCTATAGCTTGATGCTTTTGACGCGTTTCTTGATTCTTCTCAATGGAAGAGTGTTGCATGATGAAATTGAAAAGTTTGACTATGAACACTTTGGTTGTGAGAAATACACACAAACTTTCTGCACACACAAAGTTCCAATGGTATTCAACCCTCTAAACTGGCCTTGAAAGGCTATCAGCTATACGAGGTATGAAACCATATGGATTCCATGGAATTTGAGTGTCTACACCTGTCAATGTCCAAGTCAACCCCCAAATGTGCTTGATGCAAATCAGTGTCAGTCATTTTCAAAAAATCATGAATCAAGACCAATTTGGTCTTTGAGTGAATTGCATACTGAAAAACTAGATTGTTGAACTGTCGTTTACTTAGACATGCAAGAGAAAACCTAAGACAAGGATAGAATAAATGTGAGGGGGAGAAGATAGAAGTTATCAACTGCCTCCTTCAATCTTCAAGAAAAATGCCTTTGTATAACCCCAATTTGATGAATTCCTGGCAAGAACATACTGAAAAGATGAAGCATGAAAAATTATTCCTTTGTGCAACTTGAACAAAGAACCTCAAAGAACACTAAAAATGGCCTCCATTTGCTCCTTCAAAAGGCATTGGAGAGAAAATAGCTGATTTTAGCTTCAACCTGCAAGAAATAAGGGAGAAATGATGCCCAAGCTTGAATAAATAAGATTTTGGAGGTGAGAGTACCTGTTAGGTGTGCCAACCCTAATTGAGGAGTTAATTCTTATGCATGCTTCATTAACTGAAAGTTCTCCTCTAAATTTAAGATGCCATATGCAAGAGGAAGCATGCAAAAATCACTATTTAAATTCAACTGGGCCCACTTTGACTTTCGGCACCCAAGCTTGAGGGAGTTAATTTTAAAAAAATATTTTCAACTTTTGTTGTGACAAATTGCCTCTATTTGAACTTGAATTCTAGATGCTCAGTTGATCTTAAAGCTTAGCTGACATATTCATCGTGAAGTTGGATCAAGTCTAAAGAGATGTTATTGGGAGTGGCAAACCTCAGAAATTAGTTCTGATAGATTGAAATATTAGGCGCCTTTTCCAAAAGGGTGCTCTTTTCACCAGACTTAGCCACATTTTGAATGCATTTCAACTTCTTCAAT
The DNA here is from genome assembly GCA_007258455.2 of Sequoia sempervirens. Lineage (NCBI taxonomy): Eukaryota > Viridiplantae > Streptophyta > Pinopsida > Cupressales > Cupressaceae > Sequoia > Sequoia sempervirens. The sequence continues at coordinate 27,360 of VDFB02376407.1, read as the reverse complement.
TTGACCCTTCATGCTTCAATTTGTAGCTACAAGTGACTTACGACTCCCACAAACATGTCAAGGTATGGAATGGAAAACTAGTTCAATTCTGAAAAGAATGACTGGTATTGCAACATTTGAAGGTTGATTTATGATGCTCAAATTCAAGGGTGCCCTTGGCCTATAGGGGCACAATTGGGTCTTTGAGATATATTTTACAATTTGTAACCTTTGATGAAATGCCCCAATTTGATCCTCATTGTCAAGAGTTGGACTGCTCTGATGTTTGTGCTGATGATCTCATCGCGGAGATTGAACAACTCTAAAGAGATGATCCTGGGAGTTACAAAGTTAGAAAGCTACATCTGAGGCCCTAAAAAGTTGGGTGCCTTTTCCAAGAAGGGTGCATCTTTTCCAACACTCAAATTCTTACATTTTTCAACTTTCTTTCGTCTCCGACATTTTACATTTGATCTTCATTCATGAGTGTTTGACAGGTCCCAATAGTTGGTTGTTGGATTCATCGTATAGCTAGAAGGATTCTAAGCAAATCTCTTGAAGAAGACAGCTACTAAAAACCTTATATGGTTGACCAAAAATCTAGGCACCCTTGGCCTGCAAGATTACATTTGAACTTTTGACTTGCATTTTATCCTTCATTTTATGTGCTCGCTGAAACAACTACTATTGTCACTTGATACATATTCTAAGTTGGTTGTTGGATTCATTACAAAGTTAGGTTGAATCTAAAGAGACCACCTAGAGATGAAAAATCCAAAAACTAACATTTGATGACTCTTATTCTTGGGCGTCCCTGGGCTACAGGGGCGCAATTTCTATAATTGACTGCCATTTGGATGTTTTTTGACCTTCAACATCTTTTGCCTCTGCCTTTGTTTGTCAAAGTTTAACAAATTGGATGGATTTGCTTGATGATTTGTTAGAAAGCTTACAAAATATTGAAGAAGATGATTGGTTTTGCAAGTGTTAATGACCGCATTTAGCCTCTCAATTTCAAGGTCACCCCTAGCTAGTAGGGTCGCATTTGGCTCCAGACTTGATCATTTTCTAATGATTTTCGCCTCTCTATGCTCCGCAATCACCATGTTGTTGGGATAAGTTGATTGTGTTGAAGCATTGGTGTTGTTGATGCGAGTATGTGACTGCATTCACCATTGTGACATGTACAAATACTACAAAGTTGACTTGGGCATTGACTACATAAACACCTCCCTTGTAGCAAGACATAGCATTTCAAACTTAGAATATTTTTCACATTTTTCACCTTTTGAAAATCCCCTATGTCATGAAGCATCTTTTTGAGCATATTTTACCATAGAATCTTCTATGATGAGTTTGAGGCTTATATTTTGACACCTGGTATTGGCCAACTGCCATTGACAACCTCAAAGGTCCTAACTTTTCTCCTAAAAAAGTGAAATAGACCCACCAGAGCTAAAATGACATTTTCTTGATTTTGACTTGACAAATGTGATTGTGAAGCAAAATAAGCCAATCAAAATTATTTTCAATCAATTATGGAAAGATCCAATTTTTAGGGTTTTTCCTAAAAACAGGGGTTCGAAATCCCTAATTTTCAAAAATTTCCAATACCCTTTGGATAATAAACCCACAAAAAGCACATGCTTTGTTTGACCTAAAGTTGAATTTTGACAATAATTTTACAAGATCTAGACCATTTTAATCAAAATGCCTTATTGAAGCAAAAAAAAAAAATTGGGTGCAACACCTCCTAACATTTCATATGTTGGTCAACTCCAAAATTTTGGTTGGGAGCCTGGATGTGTTGGACCTTGGGAGCCTGGATGTGTTGGACCTAATTTTTTTCAGAAGCTTTTATTTTAATGGAGTTGTTGTTATGAAGTTGTTGCTTCATGGTGGCCCTGATGTTCAAGTCATCTTAGCCACCTTGGGAGTGGATACTGTTAAGGGGTGTTGTTCCTACAATGTGATGGGTGGATTGTAGGCTTGTTTTGTTGGATCTGCTCTTGATTTTGACCTTGAGTTGGTTTCATTTGAGGTGGTGCTCTTGGTTGGCTTTAGCTCCTCAAAGTTTTGATTGGATCTCCCACTTCTCTTTTGTGGTGGGGAGTTTTGATGTGTTAGTTTTGCTTATTATCAAGGGTTGGGTGGTACTGCTTTTGGGATATGCTTTCTCCTCTAAAGGTGGAGAGGCAAGTAGGTGGATGGAGGCTCTCTACCCCATCAGTGTTGATGTTATTTCTGGTTCAAAATTGGTTTCTCTAAGTAACAGGCTCAATGTGGGATGGCTCATTCAAGGAGTGTTGATGGGCTTAGCTATTTTTTGGTGTGTTGGGTTTCAGGATCCTCTTATTCTTTCTTGTATGGGTTGGAAGTACAGTTTGACTTACCCACCCTTGGGATGGTTGCTATTTCTGGCTATTATTTTTCCAACTTGGAGGGTGGCCTGCTAGCCTATTTTTTTGACTATAAATTATAATTTGAAAGTTGAAGATGGCCCTACTTGGAAGGAATTTGTGTCCCAAATAGGTGAAAATAGAGGTTTTTTTTATATGGTCAAATGAGTGCTTTGAAACTTTTGGTGCTTAGTGGTATTGTCCCAGACTGCTATTTCTTGATAGCCTTGTTATGGTTTCGTACCTGTTGGACTTTGGTTAATCTCATAAATGGTCTGTGTACCATTTTGTGGATTAATATGGGTTTTTTTTATTATGCTCATAAGGGTTCATGCCTTTTTAGGCTCTAGTTTGGTTAGTTTGATGTTGTTTCCTAGTGGTGGTTGGTGTTGTGTCTCCCAATATATTTCTCAGTTAGTTGTTTTATCTTTGTAACCACAGGATCAAGGCCCTTCGCCTACTTATCTAATCAAAAACATTTCATATGCTACACAAGTACCTAATATAAAAAGGAGCACATATAACCTTGAAAATTCAAATCAAACTCCCATTCCACAAATTCTATCACTCACCATTGCTAAACAAGACCCCACATCTAATATACCAAAAACTTACAACATATCACATCCTTTACAAACCCTCACACCTAATCTATCCACCAACACAAATATTCCCCAACAACAATCTATGCCACAACACCAACCTCAATCAATTCCATTAAACATACCTAAATCAACACACACACTAAAACTCAAAATTATCCACATAATGTCTCACAACATCCCTCAACAACAAGTCATACCCTAACAATAACACATACCTCAACAACAATTCATACCCTAACAACAACACATCCCTCAATAACAAGTCATACCTCAGCAACAACATATCCGACAATAATACATCCCTCAACACCAAGTCACACCCCAAAAACAACACATTCCTCAAAAATACATCCCTCAACAACAAGGCATCCCATAATAGCAAGTCCTCCCACAAAATCAAAACACCACATACAATCCTTACAACACTATCCAACACCAAAACATACCTCAATAAAATAATCTTCAACATCAAAACATCCCATTACAATATCGCTCAAAACATCCCACAAAACCAAAATTTGACATATAAATCTTCATCCACTCCTCAACACCAAACATATGCTCCACTTAACCAACCCCAAAACACCCCTAACAATGACTTGGCCTCACAAATTCAAAGCTTGAATCAAAAGATCAATTACACGCAATTGGGAAAAACAATGAAAACCTAAATTTTGATGATATTTTTCCCTATCCATTTGATAGAAACATAGCCATGTCACATTTTCCTCCTAATTTCAAAATTTCCTAAATTCAATAAATATAAGGGATGAGGTGATCCACGAGAGCACATAAGATAATTCTATATAGCATGCCTAGAGGTTTCATACAACGACACATACTTGATGCACCTCTTTCATTGAAGCTTAGGAGGACAATCTATAGAGTTTTTCTCCCACTTATTACATGGCATCAAGACATTCTAAGAGCTTGTTGAAAATTTTGTTGCTCACTTTTCATACAACATAAAACATGAAGTTACTATGACTGACTTGTATAGCATAAAATAGAATGCAAGAGAAACATTCGCTTCCTTCTTACAATGTTGGAGACATAAGGCTAGCAAATGTAAATATCCCATTCCTAAAAATTAACTCATAGACATCTTTGTTTAAAACCTTAACATGAAAATTGTCTTTCATTTTTTAATACAATGTGTTAATACCTTCAAAGAAATCATTGAAAAAGGAATCACCGTTGAAAAGGATCTTAGTGTTCAAGGGCTTGTTAAAATCTACAAGGATAACAAGGATCACCCATCCAAATCTAATGGAAAACCTCGCCAAGGGGCTAAAAACAAGAACGTTACCAAAGATGGTGTTGTAGATGCAAACTTTTTGCAAAACATATAATTGCAATCAAATAAAAAACAAAATAGTCAAAGTGAAAATCCTCCAAGAGGATAACCACAAATATCTAACAATACTACTCAACACAAATATACTCCCTTTGAGGAACCCATCAAAATAGTCTTGAAAAAATTGATTCAATCAAACCTCATTAATCTTCCAAATCTTAGACATTATCATGAACCACAATTCAAACCCTCATTGTATAATGACAATGATTACTGTGAATACCATAGAACAAAGGGACACAAAACACCAAACTACACGAGACTCAAATATATCATACAAGATCTCATTGACCAAGGGGAAATTGGAATTTATCAACATCCTGAGACTTCAGAAAATGATGATCTAGAGATCTACAAGGATCCGATCCTCAACCATAGTAATAGAAATAACTTGAGAAAATCCAAGGACTATAACAAAGTATTCATTCCTATGATAATGTAATAGGACATGCTCAATATTCAAACAATCACATTTCTCTTGTCACCATACATGGTAGGAATCTTGAGTTTGGAGTTACCACATGATGAGTGAAAGTTACCATTCAAGAGCTCCACCTCAATCTAAAAACTTAACAAAGGTGTTATCAACTAACTATAGTTTAATAGATAATCTCAAGAAGACTCCAACACAAATTTATATTTTAGATCTTCTTAGGATCTCTCCAACACATAAGGAAGTCTTAGATAAGGCACTCCTCCAATCATCTATTCCTATTAACATAGATACAAAACAAATCCAAGCTATGTTAGGACACATAACATCCACTCATCATCTAGTATTCACTGAAAAGGATCTTCCTTCTAATACCTATCATAACCATGCTTTATAGCTAGAAGTATTCATCCATAAGCATAAAATCAAAAGAGTGTTGATAGATGGCAGAGCGGGCTTAAATACTTGTACCTTAAAAAAATTTAGACAATTAGGATACTTCGAGGGGGTTATTGAGAAGAAAAAGGGCATTAATTTAGAGCTTATGATGATAATGAATGACAATCGAAAGGAGCTATCAAACTGTATATCCAAGTTGGTCCAACTATTGTAGAAACAACATGTGATGTCATGGACCTTGATTTACTATATGACATTCTCCTAGGAAACCCATAGATACATTTCATGTAGGATGTCCCTTCCACTTATCATCAATGCCTTAAATTTCCTTATAATTAAATCAAGGTCATCATTCATGGCAACCCTAAACCTTTCCATTATTGTAAGAACTTGGAAAAAAAATCAAAAATTACTCCAAGTACCCAATAATGGCATTGCTTCACATTTCACATCCTACATTGACCCTCAACATTAGCCTCACCATTCACCATTCATAAACCCCTTCCTGAAATCAAGGTTCAAGTACAAGACAATGGTTGAGGAGATTATAATCTTAAAGGGTCCTTTTATGTAGGACAACTTTTATCTTCTCTTAAGACATATGGGAAACTGTAACACATCGATAAAACCTATACCACCATCAAATTTGATCCCACAATATTTTCTAAGTGGGGTGAGCTCAATAAAAAGGTCATAGAGTAAGATATCTCTAAATGGTTGTATCAATATGGGCAAGAACAAGCTACCCTTCCAATTGATAAAAATAGCAAAGGTTTTCATATGATTAAAAACATGAGATTCACAGGTCATTCTAGCCTTGGTCTACATTAGCAAGGCATATGAGAACCTATTATCCTAGATATGTGACAAAATTATCAAGGGCTTGGGTATGGTTCACAAGATAATGCTACTCCTAACTTCAAGAGTATCTCTAGTGATGAAGTTGAAGTTTCTCTCATGGTTAATGCTCCTAACGATGATACCATCGATGAATCTCCTATGTGTATCACTGATCTATTCAAAAAAACATCCATCCATACTATCATAACTTTATCATTTACATCCCCTTCTCAAGACAATGGCCTCCAACTTGTTTACCCTCAACTTATTTATTGGTACCAACAACAAGCTCTAATTATGGACTTATTTGAGAACGATGATTCTATGATTGAGTTCATGGGACTCAGAGATGGCCTACCCTTTGGAGATCATAGAATAGTCTTTAACATAGATCTTGATGTGAAAGTGTACTTTGTGGGAAAACCCAAATCATTCAACCACGAGATGGAAAATGTAAAAATAAAAAATAAATCCTCTAGTGAAAACCATAATGTGCACTTTTGGATTGTGAAAAAATTAAAATAAAGGATGTATCCAAAGGTGAAAACCTCATTGGGGCACCTAAGGATGAAGGATTTGATCTCCCCAGTACTGCTAAACATCAAGAGAAATCAAAAGCACTTATGGAAGACAAAATAAATCAATTTGGGAACCATCGACAATCCTTATATCATTCTATGCAACATCTTTAGATCTTGAATAAAAACAATATTTTAAATCATTTCTATGGGAATGAAAAATCAACTTTATTTGGTCCTACATGGACATGCTAGGTTAAGACACATCATTAGTGGTTGATTACCTAACAATGTATCCAAATGCAAAACTAGTGAAATAGAAGCTACAAAAGATGCACATGCAGATTGCACTACTTGTGAAAGTGGAGCTACAAAAACTATTAGATGTCGGTTTCATAATACCAATTGACTATCCAAAGCGAGTTTCTAATATATTACTAGTTTCCAAACCCATTGGGGGCATACATATGTGTGTGGATTTTAGGGATCTTAATAAAGCATTTCCTAGGGATGAATTCCCTTTGTCGAATATAGATATCATATTGGATCTTACAGTATGTCATGAAATGTTATCCCTCCTGGATGGTTGTTAGCAAGATATATGGGGAAGTACAATCCAGAGATATGTACCCCAATACTTCTTATGTAGTTTGCTTATACCCTAGAGGATATAGTAAGAGAAACAAGCATTTGCAATAGGATTCTAGAAGGAATACTTAATGTATATCATAAAAACATTAAAATAAACATTCATGTATTCATTGCAAACACATATATAACCCTTATAACTCCTTTATATTATCTCAAAATCTCATACAAGAGTAGGTCTTATTCTTTGCTTCACAATAGTACATACATCTATCTATCTTATCTCGTATATATCTTCCTATATCTTTTGCATATGATTTACATTGCATATATACATATATTCCCTTGAAGGTACATGACTCCTAAAGATATCTAATTTATTTTCCTAGTACCATGGACCCTTTGTAATATCTTGTGGTATGTTCTAACCCCATCTCTAACTTGCTAACAATGGTTTTTCAGGGTATAATAAAATTCGGATAGCACAAGAGGATCAGCACAAGACAACTTTCACATGTTGGGATGGGGTACATACTATTGGAATATTATGATGTTTGATCTCAAGAATGCAAGAGAAACCTACCCAATAGCTATAAAAGTGATCTTCCACAACATGTTATCATGGAAGACTATGTAGACAAAATATTAGAAAAAAACATCTATAATGAAATGACATCTAGAGGTGTTGGCACAAATATTTGATAGACTTAAAAAGTATCAAGTGATGCTTAATCCAAATAAATGTGTCTTTTGTGTCACTTCTAGAAAAGTATTGGGATACATAGTGTCTCATAGACGTATTGAAGTGGACCCTTCAAAATTCAAAGCAACTATTTATATGCCTCCTCTAAAAACACTAAAACAACTTCATAGTCTACAAGGCAAATTGCAATGCATCAAGAGATTCATAGCACAACTATAAAATAAATGTCACCCATTTACTCATCTCCTCCATAAGGATGAAGCATTCAAATGGAACAAAAAATTGTTAAAAATCCTTCTAGCATCTCAAGGATTATCTCGCATCACCTCCTATATTTATGCCTTTGGTTCTAGACAAACTTTGATCTTATACATCTCAACCACATCAAAAGAATTAGGCACTCTCCTCGCATAACATGATGAATTGGGGAAATAGAGAGCGATATATTATATCATTCAAACACTAGTAGGCTATGAGCTCAATTATACCCTTATTGACCAAGCATGTTTAGCAGTCATTTTTGCTTCCCAAAATCTACGACATTATATGCTCAACTATCAAATCAAGCTCATCTCTAAGGTAGATCTAAAAAAGTATCTATTGTCCAAAGGAACACTCATAGGTCATATGGATAAATGGGTTATGATACTTAGTGAATTTGATATAGGATATGTGGATAGGAAAGAAATCAAAGGACATGTCATAGCAGATCAACTAGAAGCACCATTTTATGATAGTAATCCTCTTCTATTAGATTTTTCATATGAGGCAGTCTTCATAATCACTCCTATAAGTCAATGGAAACTATACTTTGATGGTTCACACACTCAACATAGATTAGGAGTAGGAGTCTTATTTATCACACCTCAGGGTGATTGCATACCAAAGTTATATTAGTTAGCATTTTCATGCACAAACAACATAGCCAAATATGAAGCACTTATCACAGGACTCAAAATGGCTATATAGTGGTAAATCAAAGAACTACAAGTCTATGGTGATTCACAACTAGTGGTCAGAAAAGTCCATGATGATTACCAAAAAAAATATGACAAGTTGCTCCCATACAAAAGGATGGTCAATAGCTTTAATTATTAATTTAGTATTGTCACATTTGACTAGATACCTAGAATCAACAACAAGGCCACAAATTCTATGGAAACTATTGGATCTCTTCTATACATGTCACATAATAGTAAAAAATGTAATTTTCTCGTTGAGAAACTATTGGTACCAGCATTCAAGGTCCCCAAATCAAAATTCGTGTGTGAAATTGTTGGTCTCAATTCCCCTTAGTACCATGACATTTACACTTATCTACAAAATGGTACCATACCATCTAACCTTTCCATGAACCTTAAGAAGACATTTATACACTGACCATCCCACTTCACCATCCTTGGTGACACCCTTTATTGAAAGAGTCTTAATGGTACATTTCTTAGATGTCTTAACTCAAAAGAAGCTACAACTACCCTATGTGAGGTACACAAAGTTTTTTGTGGATTGTATTCTAGTGGTCCTACGCTCACCAAGAAGCTACTAACTTGGATAGGATACTATTGGCCTAGCATGGATCAAGAGGCACATCAACTCATGAAGAAATGTTTACAAATTTAGCATCATGGTGATCTTATTCATGCTCCGGCACAAGAATTGCAACCTATCACAACACTATGGCCTTTTCACAATGGGGACTCAACCTCATAGGCAATATTTCTCCCACATCCTCCAACAATCATAAGTTTATCATAACAACCACTGAGTACTTCACAAAGTGGATAGAAGCCATCCCTCTCACCTACATTACTGACAAACAAATATCCAAGTTTATCCTAAACTATCTAATTTGTCGATATGGTGTCCCTCATGCCATCATCACAAATAATGGAACACCCTTCAAAAATCAAGATGTTTGAGATCTTTGCTCCTGATTTCATATCCAACATTTCTTTTCCACACCATATTACTCCCAAGGAAATGGTCAAGCCAAATAATCTAATAAAACTATCCTAAAAATTCTCAAGATGGCTAATGAAATTGGTTGTGATTGGAACCTCTAGCTTAATTGTGCCTTATGGGCCTACCATACTAGTATTAGAATGCCTAATAGTGCTACACCATATTCCCTACTTTATGGCACCAAAGCAATCTTGCTTATTGAGGTCAAACTTCTTTCATTGAGGGTCTCATTACAACATCTTGATGATAATGAAGAATACAAAATATCCAAGTTACATGAGCTAGAATTTCTAGACAAAAGACATCTCCATGCACTTAATCATCTTCAACCTTTACCAAAATCATCTTCCTCATATTTATAATAAGAAGATCAATAATAGAAACTTATAAGTAGGTGATCTAGTTCTCAAGGAAAATTAGAAGGACCACATAGATGAAGACAACAAGGGAAAATTTGAACTAAATTGGTTGGGATAATTTTTAGTCACAACAAGCTATGGCTCAGGAGCCTATCAACTAGCTACACCTGAAGGTGAGCCCTTACAATATCCCATCAATAGCAATTGTCTCAAGGGATTCTATGCTTAACCTATCGGGGTATCCTATTCAAAAATCTAAAAATCTAAAAAAATATAAAGGGATAAAATCGTAAAGATAAAAATTGTCCTCTAGTGAAAACCACTTTGGTGGCACTTTGGATGAGCACTATCTACCATATATCAAAATTATTTTATATTCCATCCATAATAAATCCACTTCATCCATCCATCTCTCATATTTTCACCTACACACCTAGCATGGCTTGGTAATTTATTAGTATCTATTGTTACCCATATCACCTAGAATCATCTTAGAGTCACCCTATCTAGTCCATAATAAAATAGTCCTACATTTAACTGGGTACATCTTCCTGAACCTAGGTGTCAAATTGGATCCTTGTTCTCAATACCTTAATCTAAAAATCCAAAAACATCCAAATAGCTCAAAATCTAAAAAAAGTCTAAATAGCTCAAAATCTAAAAGCATCCAAAATAACTCAAAATCCAAAAAAAATCCAAATACTATCAAAATCCAAAAAATAGCCTCAAATATTACAAAAACTTCAAAAACATTCAAAAAAATCACCATAACTCACCCACCCACAGTAATTTTTTGATCCATAATAAACCTATCGTCACACTCATCTTTTCCAAAGTAAGGGAAATAAAATGTGGCAATCATTGAAACACAATAATTCATGAAAAATTACAAGCATTGATCATTTTCAAAATAAACCCCCTACCTACATATCAATTGTCTAAATCATCTTCAAATCAACATCCAAAAACCTGCCTTAACAGGTATATCATTCTTACAATAGGTGTCATCCTGGATAATAACAAAAAACTCTCTGGCAAGAGATACAATGGCTTTAATATATTTTGTTAGTCGGTCTTTTCTTTTGATTTATCTTTTTTCTCATTCCATAACTCACTTGAAGCCACCTTGACCTTCAATATCTTGTTGTGTCTAGAGGATTACGAAACAAGGCATGGTCATTACTTTCATTTGTTGTGTTTATGGGACATTCTTGTAATACTACCATGGTGAATGCTTTCCTTGTGTGTGTAGAGGTAGTTTTAGGCAATACAATGACCTTTGAATATTGAGTTCTTTATACCTTTTATGCATAAGCCTAACTTGCTTTGAAGATCCATTCTCTTGTATGATAAAACAAGGTTTCAGTATGTTTGGTATGAACAAGGATACTCATATTTCTTTGCAAAGTCAAAGTCCATGCAATTGTTATGATGCCACCCTAGTTCTTCATACCTTGGGCATAATGTCTACTTGCTATATCAAATAAGGATTGCTCTACATTCTTTAGCATAACCTAAATCAAAAGCAAAATCATCTATCCCATCCCATTTCCAATAAAATCTCAAATCATACCAATAATTATGGCTTTCTCAAAATTTGATCAACATTTTTAATCTATTATTCTATCTATCCATCTAATCATTTATCCATATATCCATCATTATCCAAAATCATTTCTTTTATCCTACTCATTATACTAACTGTTTTATCTTTGTATCGTGACATAAATAAAAAATGTGTATCAATCCCATCTTGCATCCACAAAGCATTAGTATCATCATAATATCATGTGTCCATAATCATAGCATCACTACATACTCATCATATACATCATCAAAAATATAAAAATAATCATATCATACATCCTATAGTATCATAACATTAGATCATGACATACATCAAAGAATCATATAGAAATCATTAGATGCATCTGTCACATACAAATAACAACATCAATAGTCGCATCAACATCTCATCTCATCTCATATATATCATCAAAAAATGTGTCATGATACAAAGTCTATATACATCAAATGTCTATACAAAAGGGCTATCAAGAGCCATGAATATATTTTCCTACAAGCATGTCAAAAGAGTGGTTGTACATCATATATGCAAAGACATGGATACATGGAACTCCCCCTCCCCTCCTCCCAACTAGGAGGAGGAGGATGGGGAGGAGAAATTTGTTGTCCTCCAACCTAATGTCCTTCTCCTCTAGATCCCCCTAGCTATTGTGGTTGAGGTGGTTAATGTGGATGCCCCAATGACCCTTTGTTTGATCTACTAGCTATTCCTACTACACTCCTTACAAAAAACTTGGGAGCTCTCCTCCCAATAGGCATTGCAACCTCATATGAAGTCATGTAATAAGTGGCCTCCTATGTAAGGTTCCTAATCTACCTCATGAATTGGTCCATAAGGACCACTACACCTTGCCTAGTTTCCTCTAGTTGCTACTTCAGGCTTGCTTTGTGTCCCTCTCGATGGTCAATTATACAACTTGAGCCTCTGCCTAATGGTGGTGGGTTATCTTTGTATCCTGCTTTGTACTCAAGGATACCTAAATAGTGAGTTTATCCCTCTCTACTCTATACTTGTGTCTCTCTTGATGAGCTTGATCTCACTCTAATAAGGAAACTAAAAACCTAATATCATCACCATATCCCCCTCTCTACCTTTCATCTCCCCTCTATTCTCCTCCTACCATAGTTGCAACTATATGTCATGATCAAGACCTCCACCCTCACCTTCTACAACAACCACTTCTACTATTTGTTGTTGTCGATGAGCCCTGGCTGGTTTTTTCTCCCATCTCCACAGTCCCATTGCCCCACCACCTAGGCGTGTAAATCTCAGCAATCTCCTCACAACCTAGCATGCATCACAACTAGGTGTGGTCCTTGTATCCTCTGCACCTTAATGAGTCCAGATATTAGTTATTTTTTATAAATTTTATGCATGATTATAGACATTACCAAGAAATTTCTCCTATATATGTTCATACATTATGATATCTTTGATGTCTATTATGTAAACCCTGAACCTGGATTAAGTATATGAAAATATGATTATGATATAATGGTATTACATGATTTATGTGTGAATATGTATAAATTGTGATTGGATATATATGCTTAGTCATGGTTGTTAGTATTGTGTACATGTTTTATGAACTAACCCCTTGTAGCTAGAGGAGGCATTGTAGCCCGCATCAACTACACAATGTAGCCCATAGCCAAAGGAGTTCCTAGATAGTGAAACAGGGGGATATCTCAGAATAAATTCAACACAAAGACTATAGTATGGAGACATTTAATGAAGGAGATAGTGCATCATTATAACGTTCAATAGAGACACTGGAGAAGGAAGAACCCTATTACAATTGAGATTCTAACATAACTAGTTTTGAGTGTTCCACATTCAATTCTATTACAACACAGTCACGATCCAACTTGGACTCTTCTTCTTTTCTAGTTGTAGTTTATATTTAATTGAATCTTTATCAGTCTGAAATATAGGGAGTGGTAATTAACGGTTTCAGTTTAGAGTCCTATTTTGAATAAGCTCCCTTGTGTCTATATGTATAGCTCAATGGTTGAGTCTTAAGTTGGCTAGTTAACCAGTTTTTAACAGTTACCAGATACTTCCAGTTTTCATTTGTTATGCAAATTTTTATTATGCAATTATGATTTCATAAATAAGATCTTTGAGCAGAATCTTATGTGATATTCTAGATTTTTGCAATGAATGAATTTGATTTATCATGGTTGTGTTGGATCTGAGGAGTTAGATTTGGTTTTAGATTAATGAAGACAACTACTTGAGCAAGGGCCACTCAAGGTAACTGTCCTTCACACTTTTATTTTCAGTTATTTCAAAAAAAAATTAGTTATTACTTCATAAATGCAAATTGTATTAGATTCTTTTGTGTTTCAATCATCAATGGATGCATGAACAATTTTTGTTTCATAATTATATTGTAATTGTTAGAGTTTGTTGTACTCTAGAGTGTAGAATATGTTTAATTGTTAGTTCAATTAATTTCCAACATTCATTTCTGAACAACAATTAGTTATAGTCTTACACTGTAGGTATGCGTAACCATAGAGACAACTTTACTTTTTACTTTTTTATAGTCTTATGATTTTCCAGCAAGTGTAATACCTTTAATAGAATGATTTAGGTAGTTCCAAGTATTTGAGAGCATATACAGTGCCAGTGCCATCACAAGCCTACTAGCCCTAGTCAATAATTCAATAAAGGTCTTTCCAAATGTTAAGTGGATTGTTCAACTAGGTTGTCCCTCTGAATTGTGTTATTGCCACTGAGTTTACTAGACACTAGTAGGGATTCTACATTTTTGGTGGCATTTTTGGGGATGGTGCAACTTTCAAAGATTAGTTTCTTTCATTTCCAAGCTTTCCTAGTTTAGAATTTGCTTTCAATATTAGGACTGTTAGGTTTAATTTTCTCAAAATACCAGAGCATTTCACTAACGTTGTGTAGGATCTGTTGCTATACAAAGTCATATCTATTGTATGTGGAGGTAGAGAGACTCTTTTGGAAGATTTCTCCCCTCAAACCAACAAGCTAGAGTAGATATTGGTGACTACATTGATTAGAGTGAGGGTACTACTGAAGAATAATCTTCCCTTTCACCAACATCTATTGAAAAAATAGAGGGGACCTTCCAAACAAGAAGCGATGAAGCAATGGATGATCCACTAGAACATGTTACTTTTGAATTTCCAATTGCCAACTAAGAAAGGGCTACTATGTTGAAGAATATCCCTCCTTCGGCCCTACCAATCTTCTATGGTTTGGTAATTGAAGATCCAAACACATTTTTGTTCGAGTTTGATGTCATATGTAGGAGCTATGACTACACCATTGATGCTCATAAGCTCAAGCTATTTCTTGCCACTTTAAAGAATGCTACCCTAAGATGGTTTATGGGACTAGGAAGAGATGTTTTTCAAGATTGGGCCACCATGAAAACAAAATTCTTGGAGAAATTCCAATATTATTGGAGAGGGGTTGATAGGAGAAGAGATGATATTTTTAGACTGACTCAAAAAGAGGATGAACCATTGGAGGATTATGTAGAAAGGTTCCAATTCTACTTGAAGAAAAACCCATAAAATAGACTTTCAAATGAATCCTTAAAGCTTGTGTTCTTAAGAGGAGTCAATGAAGATTGCATGGATGCCCTCAATATTATTGGGCAAGGGGATATGTCTCAATTACCCTTTGAAGAGATCTGCAGGGTCTATAGAAACTATTCTAGGACCTTTACCAAAAGATCAAGGGGAGAAAGAACATCCACCACTAGCAAGACATCCAATGGGGTTTCAAGAGTGGAGTTAAGTAACCTACTATACAACATGAAGTGGGATATTATAAGTCATCAAGATACTCATTTTAACACTCTACATATAAATAAGAAACATGAAGAGGTTGAAGCAATGCTCACTTAATACTGCCCCAATTACAAGCAAAGGAAAGCAAACTACAAGTACAAAAGGGTAGCTAGTATCACAGAAGACAAATAAGAGAAACTTGATTTTCAACCATTTGAAGGAGAGGATGGACAACTATTTTACATTTCTCAAAGAAGGCCATGGAAGACAAGATAAGGTATGCCACAAGACCCTCAAATTTTCAATACATCTTTTCCAATTGGCAACCAAAATTTCTCTAGTTGAAATTATTAGTCCTAGCCAAATAACTAAAGCCAATGGAAAAACCCTTGGCAATGGAAAAACACTCAGAAAAATTGCAGCCAACAACAACCAAATACATGGCCCCAAAAAAAAATTCAAGGTTCCAATGGTAACCCTCAATGGCCATTATAGCGAAATCATTGGCAACCACAATGACAAAAAGGCTAGCAGTGGTAGCACCAAAATGTGAATTACCAATAGCCTTTTCTACCTTCTCAACCATGACAATAGGATATTATGCCTAATCTACCAAACACAACATCTCAGCCATCAAGAGAACCACAATTACCTACTTAGCCTACACCTAACCCTAATAACAAGCATGTCCAACATGCTTATACTAACAAGGTTTTACAATACCCCACTTATGGGTAAAGGTGAGTGATGTCCACATTAGGTCAAGGAAGACACTAGATGCACCTTCATCCCTTCAAATCACTCATATGGAGGATGAGGAACCCACAATTGAAGCTTTAGAAAATTCACCTCTAGAACCTAGATCAAATCAGGTAAACCGGACCACCTCAAGTCTAGAGCCTCCTTTCCTTGAGCATTTAACCATTCAAAAACATCATACCCAAGTTGATACAAACCTATTGGGTCAACTTAAGGATGTCAAGATTAAAATTCCCCTCATCCAAGCTATCAAGGATATCCCAATCTATACCAAGACAGTAAAATACCAAGGAGAAAAAGGAAGGACCTTTAGACGGTTCATGTACCAGTGAACCTTGTTGATATTATGTTAGGGAATATAACTATCCCTAAATACACAAACCCTAGAAGTCCAGTAGTGGATGTTAATATTGATGGGACCCTTATCAAGAACACCTTGATTAATTTAGGGGTAGTAATTAATGTTATGAATAAAGAGACAATGTAGCTACTTTAGTTATCTAACTGTAGACCTACACCAACTATTTTACAATTGGCAGATAGGTCAACAATAAATCCTAAGGGGATCATTGAGGATTTATTCATTACATTAGATTCATGGAAGTATCCTACATATTTTATAGTCTTGCAGCCAAAGGTCAACCTTGCAGGATATCCACTCGTTTTGGGTAGACCATGGTTAGATACAATTGATGCATTCATAGGTTGTAGGTCTGGGAACAAGATAATATCTAATGGGATTGTAACCAATAAAATGTTTCTCTATCCACTAGCCCAACCTCATGAAAATGTAGAATAGACTATATGGCCTACCTTAGATGAAGAGGACCACTATTCCCTATAAAATCTCATGACAATAGAATCCAATCCCTTATTCGGAACCCAAGATGAGGATGAATTAATTGACCATATCATACATAACAACTATGGTAGGGACCCACAACAATAAGACTATCTTTCATGTTTGCAAGATCCACTGTAGAACATTATACTTGAAAATTCATCAGAAGAGGTATCCTAACTGTTCCATTCCCTTTTTCCACAACAATGTGTTCCCAACATTAGTGGCCTTGATCTCTCATCTATGCAATCAAAATCCAAAACTTGGGAAATCATGCCAAGTAAAACCCTAAACATTGACAATGGATTAACTAAAGAACAACAAAATTCCCTAAACACTGTGATGTAGACACACACAACCTTTGCATGGGACTACCATGATATGAAGAGAATTGATCCAAAATTTTGCATGCATAGGATCTACATAAATGTTGGTTTCAAGCCAATTAAATAGCCCCAAAGTAGAATGAACCCTGCCTTAAGAGAAATAGTCAAGACTAAATTACAAAAGTTACTTGATGTAGGCTTCACTTATCCTATTTCTAATAGCCAATGGGTGTCACCATTAGTCATTGTTCCTAAGAAAGGAGGAAAATGGAGATTATGTGTTGACTATAGGGAGTTGAGCATAGCCACTAGAAAAATTTACTTCCCCTTACCTTTCATTGACCAAGTGCTTGATTCCTTAGCAAGGAAAAAGTACTTCTATTTCTTAGATGGGTTTAGTGGCTATAACCAGATAAAGATAAATCAAGAGGACCAAGATAGGACTACATTTATAAGCCCTTGGGATACCTATGCCTATTTTTTTCTTCCCTTTGGACTATGCAATGCCCCAACAACTTTTCAGAGGGAAATGCTAAGTATCTTTTTCAGATTATGGTCATGATTCCATGGAAATCTACATGAATGATTTCACTACATATGGAGATACCTATGAAAAGGTTTTGAAAAGGTGTAAAGAGCATAACCTATTATTGATTCATGAAAAATGTTTCATGATGATAACTCAAAGGATTTTTCTAGGACACTTTATCTCAAGTGAAGGAATTCAAGTGGATCCCAACAAAATTGAGATCATTTCTACACTTCCTATGCCACAAAAGCAAAAAGATGTCAAGATCTTTTTGGGACATGTAGGTTACTAAAGGAGATTCATCCAAGATTTCAGTAAAATTGAAGCACCCTTATTTATCTTACTCGCCAAAGACATAGAATTTGAATGGACTACAAAATGTCAATGTTCCTTTAAAGCACTTAAGACAGCTTTGATACAAGCACTTGTCTTAAGAGGGCCAAATTGGACACTGTCTTTCCATATACACATTGATGCTTCATATTTTTCTGTAGGAGTAGTCTTGGGACAAACAAAAGGTAAAAAAGAATATGACATATGCTATAACAGAAAAAAAAATTGCAAGGATTTGAACTTAGTTCTACATTTTCATAGAGAAAGAGATGTTGGAAGTTGTTTATGCTATCAACAAGTTTAGACATTATATCACTGGCTATCAAATCTTTATCCACATAGATCATATAGCCATAAGATACTTAATGAACAAACCTATAGTTGAGGGAGACTAGTTAGATGGTTGCTCTTACTACATGATTTTGATATAACAATAGTGGATACACTAGGGAAAGCTAATGGGAAACCTATAATTGAGGGAGACTAGTTAGATGGCTGCTCTTACTACACAAATATAAGAAGGTGTTGTGGGTGTGGTTTGTTGATATTATAAATTACCTAGTGGCAAGCCAAATACCATCACATTTCTCTCCTAGAGAAAGGAGATAGTTGGTGCATAAAATCCTTCCATATTTTTGGGTAGCTACTTACTTATTTTACAATGGTCTAGATAATATCATGAGAAGATGTATAAGAGCGGATGGGATCTTTGAAATTCTAAAAGCTTTCCATGATGATCCCTATGGGGGTCACTTTGCAGCTAAAAGGGAAACATTTAAGATCTTGACAATGTGTTACTATTGGCCAACTCTCCACAAGGATTCAGTGGAGTATACCAGGAGTTGTGATAGATGTTAGAGAATAGGAAAACCAACAAGGACAAATGAAATGCCTTTGTAACCATATATAGCATTAGCACCATTTGAGAAATGGGGCTTGATTTCATTGGACCAATATCACCAACCTCTAATAATAAAGAGTGTATTTTGGTTTGTATAGATTGTTTGACAAAATGGGTTGAAGTCAAGGCATTGCAGTTTGCAAGAGATGGGAATGTAGCTAAGTTCTTGTATGATGACATCTTTACAAGGTATGGAGTACCTAGAGAAATTTTCACTGATCAAGGTCCTCAGTTTACTTCCAACCTTATTTATCAATTGGTTAATGAATATTCAACCAAAAATAGAAAATCAACACCTTACATCCCCAACCCAATGAGCAAGTGGAGGTTAAAATTTGAGAAATTAAGAATATTATGACCAAAACAGTGCAAATTCATAGGAAGGATTGGGCATCAAGATTACCTAAAGCAGTGTGGGCCTATAGAACAACATGGAAAACAACTACAAGTTTCACACCTTATGAATTAGTCTATGGGAAAACAACAATTTTTCCAATAGAGTTTGAGTACAAGACACCTAGGAGAATAGTGGATTTAGGAATGGATTTGACAGAAGCACAAAAAGAAAGGTTACATAGTCTGAATGGATTGGATGAAATTAGAATGGAGGCCATGCATCATACATAGATCATTTAGAAATAGAGAACTAAATGGCATAATCAATTTATAAAGGCCAAGGAGTTCACTAGGATTTACTATATGATTCTAGGTACAAAGACCACAAAGGTACGTTATAGTCTAGATGGTTGGGACCCTATGAAATTCAATAGATATTTCCCAATGGAGCTATCAAGTTACAAACTATATATGTAGTTAGATTCACATTGTTGGTGAATGGACATAGATTGAAGATATATAAACAAGTTTAGAAAGATGATTTTCTTCTTTCTCTAATGCAGATACATACAATCTATCACAAGATAGCAAATCCATAAATACCACTGATTCTCATAGTGCCTCAGTAGACGACCTACATAGTTTATCTCCCAAGGTTACTCATGTATAAATTAATATCCCACACTTTTATGCACACACAAAACAATTGCTATGATTCACAATCTCCTTTCAGGAATGCTTCATACTACTGAAGAGACCTATAGCTTAATGTATTAAAGTTGCTACAACCCAGTTTAGGACCTATTGTAGAAGGTACCCACAACATCATTTGTCAGAACATTTAAAAATTTGTGCCAACTTAATTGTAGTTCATCCCCTTTCACTCCACTTTTTCCCACACATACAACATTAATCCTATCAATACATTTCTTGTTATGGTTTGTCACATTATGTTTCTTATTATGGTTTGTCACATTATACACTTATATATACATTTTATATTGTGATTTATTACATTATGGTTTGAATATATATATTTAATATTGTTATGTGTCACACTATTGTTTGAATATGATTTATTTTTAATGATCTCTAGTTATAATGAATTGTAAATTATATATCTAAATTTAAGAGTACATGCATGTTAGATTATATATTTAAAATGGGTGAACCTTAAACATAAAAAGAGAACTTGATGTATACTTTATTGATAACAGGGATATCATTATGATTGATAAATACCAAATATTATGAGGTTCTTGTTGATAATACTCCATGATTTAATCTTGTTATTGAATTTTCACATATCTTTAGTTTAAGGTTACATAACTCTAACTATGGAATCATAATAAGTATGTAATTTTGAATATATTATTTCTACTATTTTTGTGGCTATATATGTTGGCCTTAGTAAAAACTAAAAAATAGTGCATATGGTAGGATTTAATAGGTCCATGTTAAGGTTTTGATAGTAATATTCCTTATCAAATCTATGTAGTATGTTGTTTTTAATGTACACCTCTTATGATTTTTTTGTTCATTATGTGTTATCAAGGTTTAGCTTGAGACGCTATTTTGGCTACATTATGTAATTGTACAAGAATTTCTTTCTAATCAAGAATGCTTACCTCTTGAAAATGATGTATCTAATAAATATGGCATCAAATCCTTTTAATTATAACTTAGGTGCTTTGTGCTCTTATGGGAAAATAATCATTGATATCATCAGATAGCATATTTTGGGTCTCTTTTGTATTATGGAACTTACATTGAATATTATGTTTGATTAACAAAGAATTCAAATGCTTCTTAATCTTATGTCCTAATTATTATGGGTTTCTATGCATGAATATGAAAAATTGAACTTATCCTATTTCAAATTGTGATAATTATAGATTTGATAGACATAAAGGGAAATAATTAATTATAAAATTGGTATTGTTGCCTAAAAATATTAGTACAATCTATTTCCTTATTTTCTAAAACAGTGATTGGATATATGATTGTATGTTAATTGGGTGGATAAAGAATACTAAGAGATCCTTTTAGAAATAGTACTAGTTAATGTTGTAAAAAACTTACTGACTTTTGTTACATAAAGGAGAAATTGAGGATATAAAATCTATGCTCAATAGTGGTGATATTATGAGATAAAACTATTATTATACAAACCAACCTAGAACATTGGTAGGAACAAATGTATTTATTGTATATGGTATCATACTAAATATATTCATTGTGAATAAAATATATAAAAATTTAAATGGTATCATATCAATTTTATCTCTAGTTAAATCCATACTTGATATGATCATAGGTAAATCCTACTTGTAGAAATTTTTATCTACTAGTTTAGCTACTATGGAAAATATATCTAGTAGTTTAGTTATTATGGAAAAAAATTACCTACTACCATTGTACCTAGTTTAGCTAGTGCTAAACAAACTTCTATGGAAAATATTATAATGGGCTTGAGATTCCAATAAGGTTTATAAAAGACAAAAAAAAAAATCTAAAAAATAAGGTGGAATTTTACACCCAATTTTAGTGATTTATGTCTTTAATTAATTATATATTTTATAGGATCTAATAAAATTTGATGAAATAATTTAAACATGAATTCCACTCAGTTTAAATTATCTCCTAAAAGGAACTAATAACTTGGCAGAATAAAAAACATTAGTGATCGGTTTGGAAATTGTTTTGAAGATTGGTGCTAAAAAATTACACAGTAAAGGAGATTCTTTATTGATAATCAATGATTGTAAAGTAAAGAATGTTCAAAATTGGAGTCTATGTTGTGTTCTTCAACGAGTATGGGATTTGCTAGATAAGTTTTAGAATTATTAGATTACGCACACATATAGAGAAGGGAACGGTTTAGCTGATCATCTAGCCAATATGGGAAGTAACAAGTAGGAGCTATTTGTTCTACATGACCTCTCTCAACTCATAAATTTTCCACAATTAGTGGAGATTGTTCAACAAGATGCTTTAGAGTTTCATGGAAGGAAATTTTGAAGGATAATTCACATTATGTTTCTAATAGAGCTTGGGTTTTGATGGAGAATTTTTAATATTATTAGCTCATTCATTCATACCGTGAAGGTATCAAAGTCTTCATTCCATCCATGAGTCAATAATGTTGTTGAGTTACAAGAACATAGACTTCACATGTTTGAACAATGGCATTTTTGGTGGTGAAGGAATGGTACAACCACAACTTTGATTGCATCACATCATCCACCATGGAGATTAAATGGAAGAGTCACCAAAGAGCTAGAATTGTCACATGTGTCTCAAAGGAAGTTAGTGTAATGATGCATAGTTAAACTCATGAGAGTATTCCACAGAGTGAAAGGACAAACAAACATTCACCTGATGATGTAGGAAAAGATATAGAATTGTCACATGTGTTTCAAAGGCACTCAATGTAATGACGCATATTTAAACTCAGGGGAGTACACCACAAAGTGAAAAGACATACAAAATTCACCTGATGTTGTTGGCAATCAAATAAATCTTCCAGCTCACTCATGTCAATCCAATATTTTACTTGTCTAACGATTTCTTTGTGATGCAAATAAATGATAATCATGCTTTGAAGTGAACCTCCTCACATCAAGTATATGGGCCTTTGAGCTACACAAGCCAACATTTATGAAATCTGAATTTTCTTTTAATGAATAGTCCTTTGTAGCCTTCCTCATTATGGCAGCATATGTTATCACTGGAGAAAGATTGCCATAAAAAGGTGACACAAAATTTGTTTTCTTCATATTAAATTTTCATAAGGAGAAGGGCATTGTATCATTCTACTGCTTGTAGTGAATCAAGAAGAGTTAATTTTCTATAGTGGTGGCAAAGAAATGGCTTTCCATCCATGGAACTTTCAGGTGCCCTTAACTGTCAAGCCATGGGAGAAACCATTTGAGGGATACTTGTCACATGAGTGCCTTAAACAGATGTTCAAGGTGGATTACATCAGAGTTGAGGATTGCATCCGCATGGTGTTGGGTATCAATGTTACCAATCCTAGAGCAAGGTGTCTTCTATTCCCCTCCTAGGTGATTCCATTTTCCTTTCAAATGCTATGGACTTGCTCCAATCTTTGGGTGAAATTGAGGATTTGGCCATGAAATTTTTCAATTTTCATTTTCTATTGGATAATGCCAACTTAAAGCAATGCAAGCATATAATATATTTAGCGGAAAAGGATATATTAGTGGGATCTTTCCCAAGGAGTTCATGCAACATCGTCAAGGTTTTGAAGACATTTTTGATGCCCTTAGACTAACTCTTCAACACAAGAACAACAACACATTGTTATGAGCTCTGAGAAAGAATCAAAAATGGGTTTGTACTATAATGGAGGTGGACATAAATGATAAATTTAATGCCCTTGCTTTCCTAAGAGTACATATTTCACATCCTTCAAGTAGTGGTTTGCAATTGGATTTACAACTCAAGGTTAATTCATCGGTTAGAGGAGAAGAGCATGCACAGTTTGTTCATTCCTCACCACCAGCAACCAACACTCCACTAGCAACCAACCTTCAAGGGAATGCTTGTGCACAAGCGGCTCATTGAATGCAATTTCCTAGAGGTCCTGTTGGAGGGCGTAGTGTGTTTGAAAGGGGCTTTCAACTAACAGAGGGATTGGAGTTTCAGGATGAAAATTCAGTGCAAGGTGACTACATGGAAAAATAGCTTATGTATTTTGTGGGTTTTTTGCTTAGAATTTTGAGTTTACTGGTTTAATAGGGAATTTGGTTAATATTTTCTAGGTAGTAGTCTATTGATCTATATAAATTCAGTAGCAGTTGTAAGGGTGGTCTCCATAGTAAAAATTTTGGGGTTAGCATGTTGTATTTTGAGATTTCAGTATGATTTTCATTTACACAAGACATTTGAAATATGTAATTATCGTATTCTATATAATATAAATATATATACTGGCCCTCATGCCTTTTGATTAAAAAAAGGTTTAGATAAGACAAAAAACAAATTTTAAAAAATAAGGTGGAATTTTACACCCAAATTTTAGTGATTTATGTCTTTGATTGATTCTAAATTTTGTAGGGTCTAATAAAATTTGATGAAATAATTTAAACATGAATTCTTCATTAAATAAAATTACTACAAGGGAATGTTGTTATTGATAGTTTAACCAAAGCATGAAATTAATTATATAGATGTCAAAAAAAATTAAAAAAAGAAATAAGATAGTATCAAGGATTAGTCTAACTTTAGCCAAATTAAGAGAATACATATAATTTATACAAGAAACGCCGTTTAGAAACCAGATCATGAGTTGCTAAATATTTCATAGGATTTTTTAAAACCCTAAAATCAAGTATTAGACCCAAAAGGAAATAGAATTTACACCTTAAGAAAGTTTTATAAGAAAATGAGATCACAAAAAATAAAGCTTCATGGACTACTAATTCATTCAATGTCTATCTAATTATATACATAAAAATATGACATGTCGACCTATCTAAACTTGACCAAGCCTAAAAATATCCATCTAATCCAACAAAAAATCCAAATTTAGACCACCACATGGAATGAAAAATTATTTGAATTCAATATATAATAAAAATATTTTCAGGTCCAAATGTTACATGTATAGGTCATAAAAAATATATATACATAAATAACTTAAAGCTCTTGGTACATATAATCCGGATCCTATCTATATTTTATTATCTCTAAAATATTTTCATGATCTTCAATAGATGACCTCCACTTTTGTTTGCCACATCCTCTTTCTGGTAAAGTTTCACAATGTATTTTTGTTGTTATAACTAAGTGACTATAATGTAGAACCTTTTGTCCTAACATATAATCAATAAATATGATACAATTTTTATCTATATTTATTTGTTGATAATATATGCCTTCAAAAATGACTGATCCCATGGGATACTCTTATTGATCACCATCTATCATTGTTTGCACCAATTTGTATTTTGGTTGCATACATCTTAGTAGATAGTAATCTACACCTTCTGCAATGTTAAGATCTGCAACAACAGTGAAAATATCTCTTGTACACACCATTTAGTAAACATATGTAAATACATGATCAATTAGAATTTTAACGTAAACCATTTAAATATTTCTAACCATTCTCAACTTAGGTAGAATATAAATCAATTTTAATTTAAAAGTATAAAATTTACCTGTAATAAATAAATTAGATACACATTTGTAATTAGCTGAATATAGAGGATCGTAAACATCTACAATGTCATTATCTTCAAAAGGAGGCATTGATACTAATTTTTTTATTTCCCATTGTGAAACATACCCATCTCTAATATTCTCACATTGTAGAGTATTTGCATTGTTTTCAATGCAATCAATACAAAAACATGATTTTTCTCTCACTTGAATTACAAGAGGCTTGCTATGTCTTGTTGTCATGATTTGATGAAAACTTCTAATACCATTAATTATTTGACAATTATAAAGATTTGATCAATCAATATCTATAAATTTCAAACATCCAATTAAGAAGTGTATAAATTTAAAAATTCAATTCATGTACACTTTCAAATTCAAATAACAAATTCAACTATGTACCTTTAACTTCACAAAAATAGCATGTGTTGTATATTGAGTTGCATGTGCCAAAATGACTTTTGCACCATTCAACAATTTCATTTGCATTTTGTATGGCATTACCTACAAGTTTGTGTTGGTGAAATTTCAAGTTAAGAGGTTTAAGAATTTAAAGTTTTAGAATTTAAATTTATATTCCATATGGTGTTACCTGCAAGTTCATGTGGGTGAAGTGGATGCTTCACACATGCCCTTGCTCCATCATGCTCTCCTTTTCCATGTCCACTCTCATAAAAATTCCAAAAAAAAGTTGTGCCATGTCTAGAATGTTATTGGCTTAGTCAATTAAACATTTTTACAAACTTAAATTGTCCTATGAGGTTACAAACAATTTCATTCAAACCAAATTAGTAAAAAAAACTATATGCGTACAACATATAAGTAACGGGACAATTTAAGCCTTAAAATTAAATCAACACTTACTAGCACATCCATCATACCATATCCAATGTTGTGAAGCATTTATGTCATGTTGTCTTGGGTCTTTAAAAAACATTCTAAAACAATGGGCTACATAGCTTCTATCATGACCCATATAATCACTAATATAAAAATGAACCTCTTTGATGATAATTTTGTCATCTTTACTACTTTGTACACCATATAGATGTAACTCGGCATGCCTATAGAAAACTTGTACAAAGATTGAAACTTGCTTTCAATGATAATATTGACTTTGAATCTCAATTTGAGGACTAAATGTATAGTTCTTAGAGAAATCTACAATAGAGAGATTACAACCTAGTGGAAAGAAATTATGAGTCACAAAATTTCTTAGCTTTCCATCTTGCACCAAGATAATGTTGGATATGTAGATATATGATATTGTAAAATTTATTCATAAACTCATTGTAAGACAATCCACTCTCTTTGAAAACAATTTTTTTCACCTCAACTCCTGAATTCGTTGAGTATTTCTCATATTCAAATCTCTTCCAAATAACTTGCATTGAATGATCAATATTGTCAACCTATAAAAGATTCTTCAAATTTCCACAATCATTACATATATTTTTTATACAATATACATTGAATTCATCTGAATCTTCTAATTTTTCACATACAAGAGACTTCACAAATTGTGTTGTGCTCCCAAGGATGGTTATATTTGGATTAATTATTGCCATAGATTTTTTATATCACTACAAGTGTAGATGAAATTCGACATGATTTTAACAACAAAAAGTTTCACATACTTT
>VDFB02376406.1:0-23613 GCA_007258455.2 Sequoia sempervirens | reverse complement strand
ACACTTGTTCTTTTTAAATCCTCAAAGCAATATGTGAGTTCATTTTTAGAGCACCAAAAGACAAGTGATAAACATTTGTTCAATTTGTTAATCCCATAAACAAAATCTAGTAAGTCGTTGATCCTATTGTTCTTTTTAATCCTTTTGCAAGAAATAAACAAAAAGAACAATTTTTAAACCCAAATGAAAGCTAGTGTTCTAAGAAAAAAGAAGATGAGAAATTACTAAGGAAGTGTTAAACGAACATTTAAGTATTTAAAAACACTTTAATTGGACACAATATCATCACCATGCTCCTTTTCCCTTAGTTTCTTGATTTCCAACCTACAAAGGAGAAAAACAATCAGATTCTAGAAAAACGCAAAAAAATAAAAAGCAAAAAATAGAGGAAGAAGCAATCATAAATTAAAGCACATGCTAAAAATTTAATTTCTCCCTTTTACTGTCTTCCAGTGTCGCAACTCGTGAAGGCGTCGCTATTTTTTTCTCCCAACGTCGCTCTTACAGCGCCGCTTTACTAGTCAGCGGCGCTTTGTGTTGGGACAGAGAGCACAATTGTGTCGCTCTTTTCACTGAGCGTTGCATTTTTTGAAAGTGTCAGAGTTTAGAATTTTTTGAAACTGATGCGGATTGGCAAGTCCAACGGTGAAGTTTAGGATTTGAATTTTTTGGCGAGATGAGCCCAGCGGTGCCAAAACAGTGACATTGACGAGCCCGCAGTGATAAAATAGCGATGCTAATGAGCCGACGGTGCTAAAATAGCAACACTGAGGAGCTCGCATTGGAATTTCCTATGTGTCAAGAAAACGTGGAAATTTTGAGGAAATGTTAGAAATGTTGATGTCAAGCCATCCTTCTAGCACCAAATGTGTGAACCCTTTTCCTAGTACTTGCAAAACAACATGAATAAGCGAGTTAGACAAGGAATTACAAGCTAAAAGAAGGATTCCCCATGAAATCCATTTGCAAACTCAAAATAGGAAAGAAAATATTGAAGAACACAAAGCAAATGACAAAACTAGATTTAATCCTAATTAAAGAAGCAAACACTTGATCCCATGGGGGAATTGGTGCTAATTTGATGTGAAAGCTGGCCCTTTCCCAATCCCTATGATGCAAGATTCAAATGTTGAAGAGATTGTTGATCCACTTTTGATGAAAAGATGAGAACTCCAAGCCAAATCTGCAAAAAAGCCTAACTAGGAATTCAAATGATGTATGGAAATGGCTAAGTATTTTAGCATGGTAACTTTGCTTGGATTGTGGATGATGAAATGAGGAGAGGAGCTCTTCATTTATAGGATTTCAAGATGGATGAATGCCCAAATTTGAGCAATGTGGGACTAACATTCATCCAATGATATGGTGCCACTTGTCAAGCTATGAATGGATGATGGTTGTGCAAGATTTGGGGTTTGTGCCAATAAATGCCAATATTTGAAATTCAAATTTGTTGAAATGACATGTAAGAGGGAAGGGAAAATGCAATAAATGCCACTTGGCTCAAGGCAAAGGACATGTAAGAGGTT
This sequence comes from Sequoia sempervirens, assembly GCA_007258455.2. Lineage (NCBI taxonomy): Eukaryota > Viridiplantae > Streptophyta > Pinopsida > Cupressales > Cupressaceae > Sequoia > Sequoia sempervirens. The sequence goes on along the minus strand of VDFB02376406.1, from coordinate 22,084 downwards.
TTAAATGCCTTGTTGGATGTACATGTTGACTTGGAATTTTTGAATTCAAATTGAGAGAATATTCCAAAAGATGCCTTGTGAGGAAAATAGAGATTTAATAAATGAAATCTATTTTCATGTGCAACTTGCATTATTTAGAGGATGTGACATGAGATGATGTTAAATTAATCAAGTGTTTAATTAATTTAATAGGAGATTAGATGATGTGACTTATTTGACTTAGATTTATGAATTTATTTAAATTAGATAAGAGAGGAATATGATAAGAGGCTAATTAAATAAATATTTTGATTTATTTAATCAAAAGGGATGGTGTTAGATTAAATCAAATAAGGTTTTAATTTATTTAATTTAATGGATAGACTTTAGAGATTTAATCAAATAAATTAATCATTTAACTAAATGGGTATGTGCGGATCATGGTATGCCAAAATTGTAATGTTGTAGGGTATGTGTGGTCACTTTTTCACCCAAAATTAATGAAACCTAAAAGGGTTTTAGAGGAGATTCTCAGCTTTCCAAAAATATAAATTATGATTTAATTTGAATTTAATAAATAAATTATTATTCATTTTCTATTAGAATTCTGACTAAAGTCTGATCGATGAGCTGATTGAAAAACATCTCTAACTTCAAAATGCATTATCATATTTTTTAAATCCAAAACATGCCACATTCTATGCTTTACATACTATAGTATTAAAAAGAAAAATAAATTTCATGAATTTTGACCAAGTTAAGGTATTAGAGACAGAGAGTTTATATTTTCTAAAAGTTGTGTAATAAAATTCATAATTAATTATTTACTTGGAAAAATTACAAAAAAATATGCATCACATCTAGACATGATCCTCTACTTATATATAAAATCTTACAAAAAATATTATCATTTTATTATGGTTAGGGTGGTCTTAATGATTACTTTTACTTTATTTTTCCCTGAAATTCCACTACTGCATTGAAATTTCAAATTTTCACCCAAATAGATTTCATTTATTTTTTAAATAAACCTAGTATTTTAGAAACTACATTCAATTTTTCTACAAATTCTATTTTTACATATTTTGAAATAATATAGATAACTTATTCAAATATTTACCAAGTTGCCTAACACTGATTTTTTTGATTTTTACTTAAGGGCACGATTTTGGCATACCATGATTCCACATTGCCCAAATAGGGATAATTAGATCAGATGGATTGATTTAATTAACAAGAGAAAGTGACTTAATTAGACAAAATAATTTATTTAATTAAGAGATGAATATTGATGAATTTAATCAGATAGGAGGAATTTGATTAAACGATTAGATCCAGGGATGATTTAGGAAGAAACGATGTTAGTAAGTCAGGATCAGATGCACGATGTCAATCAGTATATTTTCAATGTCTACACCCATCAAGACTATTACCTCAGGAATATCATTGGTCATTTTAGAAGAAAATTTAAAAAGGTTTACCTCAAAAGTCTTACACCTGGAAGCATCTTCTCTCATTTTCTCCAATTTTTGTTTTCTAGCAACTCTCCCAAGCTTCTTAGCTCTAATCCTATCTTCCCTTTCTTTTAACACCCTCAATTTATTCTCTTCTTCTTCTCGACGCCTTAGTTCTTCCTCTTCTATATCTTTCATTTCTTTATCTATATCTTCCTCACTTTCTAGAACATCTCTAAGATTACTTGGGGTAGGAGTATAGTAGTGTTGGTCAATAGGATCTTCCTCAAGAGAAAGGTGGAATTTTACATTAGGAGATTCACCTCTTGGCTTAAAATTGTTTCCATTAAAAATAGAGCCAATTCTAGGGGTCAAAGGCTCTGAAAAATTCTTATTTTTTCCCCAAAACTCCCACCTATCCTCCTCTCTTGAAATATTAAGCTCATTATCAAACACTTGTTCAACTGGAAAACTTCCTTGGTCTATGATAGACCCTTCAACTTCATGTGCTTCTTAATGGATAATGGCACTACTTACATCAATATTGAAAGTAGGAGATGTATTAGTAGGGGAATTGATAGACTTAATTAAGAGTGTTTCTTGACCAATTCAGGTTGCTTCTCTTTTGCAGGTTCAAATTCTTCCTTCAGCTTAAGGTTCTTCCTTGCATAAATTTTGGTCTTCCTCATGTAGTCAAGTATTGAAAAATATTTCTTCTTACTTTCCTTTTGAGAACTTATCTTTACACTGGTGTTAGAGAATTCATAGTCGCCACCTAGAATGTTGGGAAATAGAAAGTGATTGCACCCTGATTTTGTACTTGTAACTTTAGAAAAGATTTTAAACATAACCCAACACAAGGTAGAAGAATGAAACAAGACTTGATGCATAAGACTGAGTATGATGGGACCAATGCAACATAATTTAAACTAATTATTCTTCAAATGGTAATGAATACCATAAAAAAACAACTGACTTTGACTATACCAGATCTGAACTAGAGACTCTGAACTTAGCTAGTCCCCAATAGGGTTGCCAATCTATCGGTTATTTTTTAAGAACCAAACTAATCTCAAAAAATACCTATGGATTTTTCCATCTCCAATAATGAGTACTCTGAAGGGATAGGCCAATGAGCGAGTAGAAGCTACAAGTCTTCTACTCCTACACTTTGGGCTCTATGAAACCCGGGAGGGTGATCCTACAATGTATACTTGGGAATTTAAACTGTTATAACTACATACACTGTCAACAATAGATACTCCTCATAAAATTACTCAACAAGATAGTACATCAAACAAGTTGGAAACTTATTTATCAATGTATTATACTTGGATCCAGATAAGGAAAAACTTTAACACAAAACAACTACGATGTTATCCAGTTGAGAATTTGTAAATTAAAAGTGATGAGCTGATGAATCAATACAAAAAATGAACCACAAGTACTTTGCATGAAATAGTGCCTTTATCCCAGGCACAGAGTCAATATCAACTTATGTGACCTGATAACAACTTAAACAATAGCACCTACAATCCTAAGAAAACCTACATTACAACATTTCTCTATGAAATTCATGATTATTACTGCTTACAACCATCATAGCACCCAATTCTTATGAGTTATTAATCTCACCCGAGCACTTATATTAATTCATTGAACTAATAAGCAAGCATGAAATTAAACATCCATTGAAGGGTAATAGAGACAAACAAAAGAATCCTTGATTTCTTCCATTCATAACTCATAAAATGCATATAAGGAGATACAATAGCCATGAACTTGGTATTACTATCTATTGTACTTTCTATACTATTATCAAAATTTCATACATAACACTAAACTCCAAAACACTTAAGACAAAAACTCTAAAACATGCTTAGTATTAACCTTACAATTTCATAGTGTTAACTCAATTTTCAACTAACTCTTGCTTTCAGCCCTGAATTCTTTCTTATAGAGATGAAAGAGAAAAACAAGCTTTAGGCCAAGAAGCACACATGTCAAAATCTCATTGAACTGTTGTAACAAATATTCCTTTTTTCAATTACACTCGAGTCTTCAGGTTGTGAGAATAAACATGAGGAAAAATTAACCTCAACTCATTGTAGAAAATAGGTCCCACCTCAAAAGGAATCATTTTTTTGTTACAATAGCTTTAAAATATTCCCAACACACTAAAAAATGTCCACCATGGGAAAACTAGATATAAAAACTTACAAAGCAAGACAAGGAAAGTAGATAAAAAGACAAAAAAAATTTATCCATATCAGCACTACATGCCACCCATTTCCAATTGAGGAGAGAATAATATTTTGTAATAATTTATCAAAATCCTAATCTGCACTATATTTAGGCTATGCATTGTTTTTCTCCTATCCATCAGTCACACAGATTAATTTGGTGTATTTTTACAACCAGTTGTTATACTCTTCTTCAGTTGGCCACTTCACATTCAATAGACCTTGCACCTTAGTATTGTACTGATAGTATATCCCACATCAACTAAGACCCTGACTTCTTTAACAAAAAATTCCATGTTTGTTTCAATCTCCACAAATGTATCAATAATTGGATTCAGTAGGATGTAGTTGGTGATAGTCAATGCCATCATAGATGCTGCAAGCATTCCTCCCAAATCTTTCTTCCAGGTGTCAAATGGTTGTAACTCATCTTTTGGACTCAATATCTGAGGCATACCACATTCCTCCATTTCTTTAAATATTTTCAGCTTACTTTGGAGCTGCACACCTAACTTTCAATGGAAAGTAGTTATCTCATTAACTGAGTCAATAATTTGCAAGATTTTAGAAATTTTAGTAGGTGCCTCAGGATCCTACTTCATTCTGGGCATCATTTCTCTTAAATCACTCACCGTAGTAATCAAATTATTCCATTCATTCTTGAAAGCCTCTTGTACTTGCAAATACTTTGTGCTTGCTTCAAGAATATTCTTATGGGTGAGCCAAACATCATCAACCTTGTTGACCAATTTGGTCACCCTATGCTTCAATACATCCTCAAAGATCTCATTTGCCACCTTAACAGTTTCAATTTTTTCCTTCTTGACATTTTCTTTTTCAGTATTCAATTGATCATTCAAATCTTTAATTTTCAAGGCCAAGGTTTGCCTATACTATGTAGAAAAATGTGAGGAAGAAGAGGATGGCAGGGATATTGTCCTTTTTGACTGAGTAGCCTGAATAGTGGCCCTCATCTTATTTATCTCATACAAGGCCTTATTGTACTCTTTCACTAAAGAATCATACTTTTTCTAAGAAATTTGTCCAGTATCCACACTAAGCATTACAACATGAGCAATTACCTCAGCTACTTCAACAAGAGTTATATTTTCTTGCTCTTTTTACCACTAAGGAACTAATAACCTCTTCAATAGGCCTAGCAACATTATGTTTACCAGTATTAGGTGCCATAGACCAAATTGCAAGAGTGTGAAACTTTGGATTATATCTAGATCTAAACACCTTGTCCTCAAATAGCTCCTCAGAAACTGAAGATTGAGGGTCTCTTCTTACTGCATCATATGATATAGCCACCAGGATAGTGCATCCTAGTAATAGCATGATTCCACTATCTGTGACAATTTTCCTACCCTATGTGGGAGTAATAGCTGCAATTTTAGCCTTGATCTTTTCCTCCTCCACTTTCTCAGCTTCTTCATGATGTGAAGGTACAAAATTAGCCCAAGCTAATTCAAGTCTCTCCTTTATCTTTTTACTCCACTGTTGAACCATAAATTCCTAAAATTCTTTAGATTTCACAAACTTATCATCAGCAAGGAATTCATCACATTCCTTGACCCTGGGATCATCATCATTTTCCTTATCATATTGCCATTTGACAATTCTATTAGGGGGAAGATTTGAACTAGGGGTTTCCTCAATATGAGGAGGAGGGAAGTTCTCCTCCACCTCTTCATTCCCTGACACATGTTCTGCCATTTGTTCCTCCCTAACTTCTTGAACATCTATAGGTTGCTTTGGGATATCCATAATTTGTTGTTTTTTGTTCTAGGAGAGCATGTGCTTTATCAACAACCTCCTTCACCTTCACATTAAAATCACCACTTTGATAATCCCTTAGCTTAGTGAAATCTCTTTCAAGAGGGTCTGCAATTATATCATATGGACTTATATAAAAGGAATTTCTATTTACGATACTTCCTTCAATGTTCATTCTGGTTGTCCATTCCTTCTTTCGAGTTATGAAAGCCTCATCACTTGTCAAATTTATTAATACATCATCTATGTATAAGAACTCATGATGTATCATTGATAAGTTTTTATCTCTTCTTCTTCCACCCACAAATCCTTATGAATCAAAAATCCTAATCTCATTAAAAGGAATTTTGAGGTTATTCACCATGATCCCAAACTTTTCATACCCCACAAGGGCAATAAATTTTAAGTAGGAAAAAGTGCAATGGGGATTCACCACAATAACTTTCTTGGGCTTCTTGAACATCTCATAATCCATAAAACCAATATACCACATGAGTTCCATAAAGGCCAATTGTTCGAAGACATATAGTGGTAAACAATGTGGTGCCACCTTAGCCCCATGTGCTCTGATCAAAGTATATTTTGAATGAAGAAACCAATCTTCCCAATTATGTGTTGCCTTAGATCTTGGTATATCTTTTGGGTGAATAATACTTCTAATTTATAGAGAAATCCTATGAATAGGTTCTACACCCAACACTTCTAGGATACCATATCTTATAACATTAGCATACATGATATAATTGGAATTGGAGCAGTCTTGATCTTAAATATGTGTCCAAATTTGTACTAGAAAAACATTATTTTCATTGTCCCTAAATCTCAATTCCAACTTCCTTTTCTAGTCATAATCACCCTCAAATTAGGGAAATGTAAAGGGAGCACCTCCTTCAAATTGAGGAAATCCTTATGAATTTGATCAACAACATAGTTGACATAATCAAAACAAGTGTTCTGATTATGACCCTATATATCTATCACCATTACCAATAAGTCAGGGGCTATCCTTACCTCAAAATTTTGAGTCAAAAATTGATTCAAGCAATAGTAAGTGTTCTTGAAATAATCCACAAACTCCTCATACTCAAAAGGATCAACATCCTTAGGGAGGAAACTCTCCTTGCTCTTTCTATGCGAAATAAGCAGTCTATTTCTATATGCAAATTTGTTATTCTCATATTCAACATATAGCTCGACAAGCCTAAAATTCAAAGTGTAATTTGGATTTAACCAAAATACTTCCACAATCTTTTCCTTTGCCACATCTAGGACCACATCACCATTTTGAGTCTTGATTGTTCTATCAATGGGATGATAGTGCTTGGCTAGTTGCTTCAAGTCCACCTCTACAAACACATTTGGCACCACCAACTTTCCAAGGTTCATCCCCCATAAGTAACATGCATGCTTACTAGAATACTTCCTATTAAAAGCATATCAAAAAAATTTCCACCCACTCTAAGGCTGGGCCTTTTCACCAATTTCATCATCACTATCAATTAACCTGGTGGTAACAACAACTTGACCTGTAGGTCTTTTTCCAATTCGTGACCCTCCTTCCTTTACATCTCCAAAGGCCTCATGCATAAACCTTTATATTTCCTTCTTTGCACTTTTGGACCTAGTAGAAATTGCAGGAGTACTTGGTGAAGGGTTAGTTACTACAGGTGGTTTTGGCTTAACTTCGGATGAAACATCTTGAGTTTTAAGTCATTTAACCCTCTTTTGTTTTGGTTTCCTCTCTGGCCTGATACTAGATTCACTGGGCTCTAGCTCACTCATGTTTGCAATGCAAGAGAACCAGGGTTTATAATTTCTTATAGTAAAAAATAAACCCTTTCCAAGTATGAGAACACAAGGCACTACTTATAGAACACAAATATCTCCCCAAAATTGACCCAATACTTATCACTAAATTGTGTTAGTGTAATTAATTAATTATTACACTAGCATAAGTTAACTTAGGTCATACATCATTTAGTCCTATGTTGCATTTTAATAAATCATTTACTAATGGGGTAATGTCCCCTTCCTTGTTTGTAGGGATAAGATTCCTTCTAGAAGATGAGTTGTCCTTCTATAACTTATCTCAACATTTAATAATTTCCTAGATAGGGTTCACATGTTGTCACATGTTGTTAGATCATGACACATGGAAACATCTTATGCATATTAGGTTTTCTCTTTTCCTATATAATCAGGAATTTTATTCATTTGTAACATATAATACCATCAATGTAGAATCTCCATTGTGCATGCCTAGTTGCAACATTTTCTATGTGGTTGATTATCTTTCCTAGAAAAGGTCCTCCATTGAAGACTTGGGAGCTTTAGGGATTGTGCATCCATAATCTCAACATAGTATCAGAGCTTGTCCAATGAAATGTCAACCCTCGATAAAGAAATTTGGTGTGTGAGATTCTTCACAGGCTTGAAGGTTTCCATTGAAGGCTACTTGATTCCACCCAGGGACCAAGCTGATTTCTGAAGCAGATAGAGTCAAATCTGAGCTTGCCATTGTCTTCAAAAGGCCTCAAAACCATAGGATCTCTTTTCCATTCATCAAAATCAGATACATCAACCCGGGAGCCATCAAAGGTATTTTTGGGTTTGCAAAATCAATCATACGATCCATACAATTTGTAGTAAAAAATCATCTAGGTCAATTGTCTTCTGAGGAAAAAAAATTTAGTCGTAGGCACTTTTTTTCCAAAAAAAAATCATGGCTTTATCTATTTGCTTGGTAAAAAATATATATTTTGGCTTTATATAGTCGACAGAAAAATAAATTTGACTGCTAATTTTATTCACAGTCGACATCAATTTACTTTTTATTGGCATATATATTGGGGTTTATTTAAAATCCACAGACTTTAATTTTTCATCCCTCAGCATAACATTTGGGGTTTAATTTATTTAAAAATTTGGTGTTTTTTTACTCCATCGACATGAAAGTTTTGTTGCAGATTAAATATATTATTGGCAAAGTCTTTTTGATTTTTAATTACCGACTAGGCAATATTAAAATCATATCAACAAATCTTTTTAGTCAAAATTCTGCAGAATAAATCATTGTCGGCCACATTTATTGTTGGAGGCGGGTACTTGTTTGTTGGACCTGACGAACCCACCTTTCGACTTGGCTCACATTCCACTGTGTTCCTCCCTGGTCGTGCTCGTACACCAGTGACTATTCTTCCACCAGTGATCAACGTGCCTGCCACTGACCATTGAACTTTCTGACATCTCTATTGGGCTCATGCCAACTCTTTGCCCCCATTGACACCCTTCTCTCTACCACCGGTCATTTGTTACCGACCCCCATTGAAGATTGGCTATTGTGGAGAACATCAGCCCCCACCGCCTTCCTCTAATCTTCCGACTGTCCAATCTGTGACCAGGAGATCCGATAGTCAAGGGGTGGTGCCATTTTTTTTCCCTAATTTTTTTTGAGGTCACATCAAGGACAATGTGCTAGCGCCTAGGGTGCTAAAATTTTGCACCTAATTAGCCTGTAACATGCCACATATAGGCATTTTTTTTATTTTTATCATAACTTTTCACTAGGGTATCAAAAATTAGCAAATGAGATACTGTCAGAAAGGTAATTCAGTCTAATTTCCAATGGTATCATCAGTTCTAAAAAAATTTCTTGCAAAAAATTATATAGCCAACTAAAGAAAAAACCCTAATCTAGACTCAAAGCCTCATATCTTTGCAAATGTTCATCAGATTTCAGTGATTCCAGCGACACCAGGAAGATTTTCTAGAGCTTTTTTCATCAGTCTAGACCCCTTGATCAATTTTAGCTCCAAGTACTCTTTCATTGATTTTTTTAGTTTGGTTCATTTATTCAATAACTTGGACATCTTGAAGCTTGGGAAAAGATTTTTTGATCCGGTTAGCATCACTTCAGTTGCATATCATCCTTTGGAAATCTCTATTTTTTGTTGAAGGTTAGTGTCTTTTGTGGAGAAATTTCATTATGGGGCTTGCATATACTCCTTCTCTAGTTATGTTGCACAAGGATAACTATAAATAATGGTGAGATGCGATCAGCCACCATGTCCAATCACTTGATATTTTTCCACATTTGTATGGTATAGTTCCCCATCCGAGTGAAGGTATTCATGAGTTTGCTTGGAGTTGCAGCAAATACACTATCTTGGAGATCATTTCAGTGCAAGTTGATTGTGATGTTTTGAATGCTATTGATCATTGTGATTGTCCTCAAATCCTTTGGGCTAAGCTTTGGGAGATATATGGAGATTCAGATTCTCCACCATTCCTCTATGGTCATGATTCAGAATGTCATTCTTTAGATCAGGTACCCCATGATGATATTGTTGTGTAGGAGGTTGATTGCTTTGAATCTTTCGAAGAGGTTGACAATGTTTCTTCAAGTGCTTCTTCTCCATCAGAGACTATTGTTATCCCTTCACATTCAATGATTCCTTGTCTAGAATCATTGACTGAGGCTTCCACTATCATCATTCATTAGGACACCTTCAGTTTTCCAGACTTGACATCACAAGATGGCTTTGTTTCAGGTATCACTGACTTGGCTACTTCTATAGGTTTGGAGGGCATTCTTGAGGGGATATCACTCCTCTATTTATATCACACTTTGGAGAGTTCTCTTGAGTCTCCTCATCCCTTTGTCTTGACCTTGATTAGGAATCCAGAGACTATCTTGGAGGCACTTGGTTTCTCTTCAGATATTTCATATATGCGACTTCTTCCCTGCCATTCCATTCAGGAGTTGAGGTTTCTTCAACATCTACCATTGGATTTTCTTCAAACTTCTTTTAGTGGTTTTGAGGACACTTCATTCAGGGGGGCTATCAAGTCTCCATCATATCCATCATATCCATCACACTATCTTTGGATACTGTTTAGCATCAGTTTCTGCATCGTTCTGATTTGTCACCCTGTTCATTGATTGTGGAATCTTCATCTTTAGGCAAGGAGACATTTTAGCAGAGTTCAGAGATACCATCATCATCAACATACATCCTTCCTTCCTTCAATTCATATCTAGAATGGGAAGCATCAGTACACTTTCTCCTGGTTTTGTTTCTTCCAAAAGGGAGAAAAGTTGTTTTTGACATTAGATCTTATTTTTTCTTCAGACACTTACCATCTCTATAGGTGATATCATCTTCTGGGGGGGCTTTATAGTCTCTCTATTTCCTCCCTATGGGGGGGCTATTGTATTGTATCCATGTGATGAATGGTGTACTTGGGGGGTATTTGGGAATCCTCCATCCTTCCCATCCTATCTCACATTTTTTCTTTTTCATCTCCTTTTTGGAGAGGGGTTTTGTTCCCACTAGGTTTTCCCCTTTTCTCCAGTTGTGGGATATTTTCTGCATCTTCATGTACATGGGTACCTAACATGGCCTCTTAGCTGGGACCCATAATCATCATCATCATATTTCCATCATTTTGCATAATCATTTCATTTCCTCGCTAAGTTGAACTTATGGGAGGGTGCTAGTGTAATTAATTAATTATTACACTAGCATAAGTTAACTTAGATCATACATCATTTAGTCCTAGGTTGCATTTTAATAGATCATTTAGTAATGGGGTAATGTCCCCTTCCTTTTTTGTAGGGATAAGATTCCTTCTAGAAGATGAGTTGTCCTATAACTTATCTCAACATTTAATAATTTCCTAGATAGGGTTCACATGTTGTCACATGTTGTTAGATCATGACACATGGTAACATCTCATGCATCTTAGGTTTTCTCTTTTTCCTATATAATCAGGCATTTTTTTCATTTGTAACATATCATATCATCAGTATAGAATCTCCATTGTGCATGCCTAGTTCCAACACTTTCTATGTGGTTGATTATCTTTCCTGGCAAAGGTACTCCATTAAATACTATGGAGCTTTAGGGATTATGCATCCATAATCTAAAAAAATTGAAGCTATCATAAATGGACAAGAAAACAATCTCCCCAATTCTCTATCATCTTTCTAAGGTATTTAACCTTAATGCTTCAGGTAGAATGAGATATACAGTTTTCTTACCTAGATGAACGATTGCTATAGTTGCAATTGTATTAATTTGCCAAAGCTTCCAACATAAATTATTCAGCTTTTGTTATTCCTTTCTACTTCCAAGTGAATCCAAATGCATGACCAACTAGGTATCTACCTTATTTTATGGCCAAGAGATGGGCATGCTACCATTAATGTTAAATAGTAAGTTTGCATGAGCGAGCTAACATCTAGTTGTTCACATTCAAACCATGGTCATTGATCAATCTATTTTAAAACTATATCAATGGTTCTCAATTTTCCTCGCTACTTTCTCCCTTGCTTTATATGATCTCCTTAGGAATTTTACACATTTCCTTTTCATGCAATAGTTTTCGCTTATCACTAATATATCTCATCCTTCACCAGCTCTATGAATGATGCAAGCATCCATGCGATGAAATGTTAGCCCTTGGATCTATGTCCCATCCTCGATCACGCTCATTTTCCCATCACACATCGCTACTTCAAAATTCATACCTTGGATCCTAGTAGTGATGAGAGATACAATGAAAAGGCTAGGTTAGGACAAGTACACCTGCATGAAAATCAATGATACAAAAGACATCACACATAAGATTTATTCATATTAGCGAAAGAAACTTTGAACAGATAACTCCATCACTCATCGCTATTTTTAAACTTAAGCTTTGGAATGAATTTGCGATGAGAAATAAAATACAAAAGCCCCAGGCCATCCCTCATCACTAATTCTCCTCATATAGTTTGCAAGAAATCAATGATGAGAGATTCCCATAGTGACTTTGAATACTTGTATCGTGTATCGCTAATATAGAACTTAGTACTCAAAACTCATCCGTGATGTGCAAAGCATGGGAGATTCATCATATCACTCAATGCTATTTGAAATTTACCATTTCATAATCATCTATGATGAGCAATAAAGATAAGAACATAAAATTGGAGGCCATCGCTTATCGCTATTACAATACTCAAGGCTCAAAAGCCATTAGCGATAGGTGAATCTTCAACGATACAAGGGGAAACAAAGAGCATCGCTCATCACACATTGATATCAAGAGCTCTAGAAACTATCCGTGATGAGTGAAGACAAAGAGATATCACTCATCGCTTATCGCCAACTCCAAATATACACTCAAGAAGTAATCTGCGATGAGTGATAAAGAGAGATGGCTGACGAGACTTAAGTGAAAACTTCTAAGCACGTGATCATAAGTTGTTCTGATGAAGGGGACCCTCTAGGACGACATGAAATAAAGGCCTCAAAAGCTTCTAATTCAAAATTCAAAGGATGTAAAGGACATAAAGGCTCTTTGCTTAACCTTATAAAAATAAGAAACTTGTACCCAAGCTTAGGGAACCGGTTACCCGACAATTGTGAATGGCATAAGACATTTAATTGTGACTAGAAATGGGAAACAAGAAGTTAACAATGAAATATAACCCTACAATAGTGATGAAAAAATAAACTCTAAGCCTTCAGGTATCAACCAAAAATGTGACAAGATTTTGAGATGGAACATCAAAAATTTGTAGGTTCCATCAAGGCCTCTAGATTATGTCCACAACATCCAATAAATCAAATGTAATGCACCAATATACCAATTTTTTATTTTATAGTGGTCTCTTCAAAGATTAAGAGGAGGCTCAATAATATGTCTATGCTACCTCTATTGAACATCTCACTGACCATGTACAATTTATGTGCTTGAATGCCCAAATTGGAAAAGGGTGCATGTCATTAGGCTCTATGTCTCATAGTGTACATATTATCCAAGAACATAGTAGAGGTATGCTAACATGCTTTCTTTGAAGAAAACATGGTATGTTGATCCTCCATTTCCCATATAGTGTGTACAAGACCCCATGAAGGTGTGTCCCTTATCCATCTGGTTAACCTGTTAGTGTTTTTGTCATAATCATGATACAAAAAATGATGGGATGTCCACATTTCCATATAGATGCCATTATATTTATATTCTATCCTTACAATCCTATAGCATATGTTTTCCAATACAATATAACTAGCTAGCTAGGATATCATCTAATTTCCTCCACTCCTCATGGCTCATAGTCCTACCCCAAATGGGTAACCATAGAATATGATGCACATCCTCAAGTTTCACTATCATCTCTCTCATCAAAACATGGAAGGTTGAGGTTTTCTCCCATCGCTCCATCAATGGCATCAACATTGTATCATGGTAACCCATGGTGGGCATGATATAGATCCAAAGTAAATGAACATCTTGCAAGTGAATCTACACTTCTATGAGAAGTAATGTGGCCCTTGGGTGCTCCTACATATGTGGTGGTACATGCTAGTGAGAAAAGTACTCTCTCATTTGTTCATGCATCAAATGAAAAATAAAAGAAAATTAACGATTATAAAATTCTAAGATATTGTGCCTAGTTAGGGGTGTCGTAGTTGGACTATCGCACCCATGTTGGATTACGGTAATGTTTCTAGTTAGGGGTTCCACCAGGGGTATAAGACAACAAAATTGGTTGCACCTCATTTTTATTGAAATCATTCAAAATAGTACAAGTTAAGCTCATAACAATGTGGAAAGTGAAAACACAACTTAACTCTCTTTTTGACACCTCTCGTGCAAGGTGCTCTCTCAAGGCCTCAAGTCTTGGTGTGTGATACATTCATCATTGTGAAATTCTCACTCCTATGGATTCTTATCTTAGCTAAAATAGGCTTTCAAACTAAAGAATTCAAAATAAATAGAGAAAGGTGAAAAATTAATTACTTATAGCCAAAATTGACAATATATCATTCATATCATATTCTCTTAAAATCATTGTAACTTAGGATTGTGAAATTTAATTTTGGTGCCATCTATTATGTTGGAATCCTAGTTCCTCCCTTGTTCAAGTTGTATACATTTTTTCCCTTGTTGTTATGTTTACATGATCCTACCAAAGGATTTTTCATCAAAACCCTAATCAATTTTGAGAGGGTAGATTGCCACCTTGTTTCTACATTAAAAAAGAAAGAAATAATATGGGGCATACATTTTCCATCAAATTTAAATCTACTTAAGTCTTAGAATTTTTTGACTAACACATATATTTTATGTGTAGGATGATTTTTAATTTTTAACAAATTGGTTCTATAGGATTCACTTCCTAATACTCTGGTTTAAAGTTTTCTTTGCTAGGGGCTTCATTCTCTTGCTCGATGAATATTCCATTTTTCCTCTGCATAATCATCTTGAGTATCCTTCTAGTGACGTGATTTAATTTTTGGCACTTTAGCTTGCATATATATGTAGTTTCATATGGTCACTAATGTGGGGGTCAACTATAGAATCAAAAAGTATAATCCCTAAAGGTGAATTTACAATTTCATGCTTTATTTGGAACTTATTTAAGTGTCCACTCCATTAGTGCATTTTAGAAAAATCCTTAGCCTTTACCTTTCCTTTCAACCTAGGAGAATGTGTCAATGCTACCCTAAAAATTTTATTCTCAATCATATGTCACCATTTTATCCCTAGGAATTGCTCATTTTCTAAATGATTCTTGATTAAGAAGACCATAAATAGATGAATGAAACCTAAATATGTTTTAAATACCAAGACTAGGATGCTAGCACCCTCTACTAGGTATTTTCCTTGACAATTTTGATTTTCTATTTATGCCAATCTCTAATTTTGGAGATGTGAATTCAAACTTGAGACTTAGCAGAAAATTAGTCCTAAGAATTAAATCTAAATGATTCATCCTATACTTTAATTTATTCATATATTACACTATAAAAATATGAATTATTATTTCAAAATTAAAAAGAAGAGTTTTACAAAATTACAAGGGAATTTTTTGAATTAATCTAGTTAGCACAATGATTGGAGTTTGATTCCAATAGAAGAACTTGTTGGAATCTAGGGTTGGAGATATCTTTGTGTCCCTTCAATCACCTAATGACTTGTTTTCAATGTGTTCTCATCTTAAAAATTTGATCTCCTTGCTACCCTAAGAAATGTATTTCAACATTTTGATTTTATCTAGGGTATCTAACTTTCTCTTCAACTGATCTTGTTTGCATAACTTAGGAATCCTTCTCTAACACACTTGAGTAAGGTTTTTTTCATTTAGTTTTAATTTTACCCAATGAAAATGAATTAGAAACACACACAAACATTCACATGTTAGCTTATAATTTGATTCCAAAAACTAATTAAATAAAACCATCACAATAAAGTGATTTATCCTTATTTTAAAAATTAAACATCATTCTCAAGGTTTATAACCATCCCACTTGATCCACTGAATTTCATTTAATTATATCTAGATAATTCCAAACAACATTACTTAAACCAATTTTATTGTCAATTGTTCTAGGCTCTTATTTCATTGAAATCCTCCCAACATCGCATCCTTAATTCTTTTAATTTTAAAAAATATCAAAGGTTATTGTGGCTTGAATTTACATAATACACATCCATTTATTCATAAAAATAATTTACATATAATTTCATATTCACTTTGAAATTCCAATCAAATTGATTCGCATAATATTAAAATTCTCCTAGACATCTATGATTATAATTTTACCATCATGTAAATAAGTTATCAAAATATAGTTGGTCATTCACAAATATGTATCATAATAATTGAAACAAAGAAAATGAGGGTACAATCACCAAATGAGATTACCAAATTCGTGCACCCAATTTTTGACTTGATGTTTCACTCAATTATGAGGGGTAAAATGCATAAATAACAATAGATAAAAACCTAACTATTGTTATAGTAAGAAGGTAGGTTTTAAGATGTTGAAATTATGTATACCTTTTTGGAAAAGTGTTGTTTTGAGCCTCACTAAGGACTCATTCGCCTAGTGGTGAATGGGTAACTACTAGGGTTCTAGAAAATCAGTTTTAGGATCCTCTTCTTCAATGTTTGCACTCCCAGATCTTGGGTGCTTAGCTCCCATAAGTTAGAAATAAATTTTGTACCTTAGTTTTTGTGATCTTGCAAGAAAGATGACAACTTTAACAACTTTTTATCTTTGAAAATTTTGGTCTCTAATTGATCTTCAACCTAAAACTTGCAATCACACATCAAAGGAGAAGAAAAATTGGTGATTGTTAGGGAATAAGGGTTTGCCTTGGTCAAACCCTATTTTGGTAATTAAACCTTGAATTGAAATAATGCATATAGGAAAGATGAATGAACAATGTAATGCTACTATTCACCAATCCTCAATTGAACCTTTGAGTACAAATACACAATCTTACATGAAGTGGCTTTAAGGAATGTAGATCTTGATGTGGAATTTGGATGTGAAACAATGCTTGAATTGTATCTTCAATGCTACATCAACACATTATGTCTACAACATGTATGATGCACTATGCCTTTGACATGATGATATGACCTTTGATTGCTGCAATAAACTCTAATAATCTACCTTTGAATTTCTTTGAAATTCTGTTGAATGCTCGTGTGAATTCTCAGTTGAATGCTCTTAAGATAACTTGAAAATTGCTAGGTTCCTTAGATTACTTAGATGAAATTATTTGAAATAACCTTATATTTATACTTAACTTAAAATTTAATCCCAAAATTCAAATAACACAAGCCAACATCAGATCTAGGATTTGAAATTATTAGAATCCCACTAGAAAAACATCCAAAAGGGGGTGTCCTAATTTAAGGACCTATTTGCGATAGGGCGAATGAGTCCCTAACATACTTAATTATGACCTATTTCAAGGATTGTGAAATAACATACCAAAAGGGGGTCCTACGACCTAGTGAGAACCCATTCACCACATGGTGAATGGGTCTCATGTCACTATCCTAGGACAAAAACTTTTCCAAATTAAGTGTTGTGAAATATTATTAATGAGTGTCAGGTTTTATCACTCAAAAAATACAATAAATTAGACTTGGATTTGAATTTAATGGGACAATTAAGCTCAATTAATTAATTAAAGCCCTAGATTAGTTTGAAAGTGTAAAGATACACTTTAGAACACCCCAAATAAGGAATAATTAAGTCAATATTATTAATTCATTCTCAAATTGAGGAAGAAGGGATACTTTTTTTGTTACTATATTTTTCCCCCACTTTAGTGAGTGTATGACCCCATCTAAAACTCACACTAAAGTAGACATTAAAGACACCTATGTATGCAGCAATGAAAAAGATACACAATCATATACTATCAAAGACCAATAAAATAAAGGACCAGGCTTCGATCATCACAACACGATGTGGAACATGACTGCTTGTCCAAGAAAAAGGGAAAGGATCAAGCCTCGATAGTCTATCTAATGCAATGTGGACTAGGTCTAAGTTGTTTGTCCAAACATGTTTACAAGAAGAACACAATGTCCACTATGAAAACAAAACACACACTCACTCTAAGGTAGTGGAATTTTAGGGTGTCTACTAGGTGAGTATCCCAAAAGGGTGGTAAATAAGAGTATTGTATTAGGCTCCCGTGCCATATCAAAGTTATCCTCCTAAAAACTTTGATAAGGCACCATAATGTTGAATGATTATGAATATTATGTCTATAGGATTTCGTTCAAGGGGATCTTCCCTTGTGTAAGGAATTATTCTTAGGTAATGTTGATCATCAAAGCTTGTGCCTCTCTGAAAGCCTTATTGGAAATTTAGCGAGTGGGGGACCAATTTTCACCTCAATGAATAACCTCTGGGATTTTTATAGAAAGTCGACTCTTCTTTGTTTGAGAGAAAAGGTAGAGGGAAATGTGAATAAAATATGAAAATGGTGATGTGACAAAGCTTTCACAACATTTCAAACCTTAACTTATTTTCTACGAATTATATAATAGAAATAAAATATGGCAAATCCTTCATTTTTGTGAAGAGAATGAGCAAGAAAGGCAGAAAAAAGCATAATATAGTATTTCAAATCTCCCTGTGGGAACCGTCTACTAAGGTCCGATCAAATATAACACAAATTTATAAGATGACAAAAATATCCAAAAATTGTAGAAACCCTTTCTCCTTTTATGGTATAATATGAAAAATAACAATCTTTACAAAAAATAGAAAAGTTCATAAGACAATTCGATTTCCGAAAACTATTATCCAACATAGAAGCTTACAACATGGAAATTAGCTACCCAAACTATTAGAATAATTTTAACATAATTTTTTCACAAGAAAGAGAACATAAAGAAGGAAATTGACAAATGCCATGACATGCACAATTTCAAATATTTCTTCTAAATAAATCAAACTTTAATACCAAATGGGCTAAAACAAAAAGGTTGAATACCAATCTAATGATAGTTTGAGTTAAAATATAACATGACAGAGAATAGTAGTATTCTGCAAAGCTTTCTACCTCTAAAAACATAAAAAATCCCCTAACTAGATCAAACTACTCCAAAAATATATTCGAAGTAACTTCTCTCTTAATTTAATTGTTTTAAAAAACTAGAACTCTAAAAAATGAAATAACCTTTGTGTCTTTGTTGATGCCCCATATTTTTAGCCTAGAAGAAGAGCACACCGCCACCAATCCTCGGAAGAAAAAAATTCTAGATGCCTATACCTGATATCCCACCATATGATCATAGATCTTGATTAGATCACAATAATCTCTTCTCATTAATTCCCAACTGCTTCATTAATTTCCTTTATATTTTTTAGCAAAGATTGTAATAAGAAAAAAATTAGATCCTAGAAAACAGGCTGGGAAAATCTTATTGATTGACGATATAGATTGATGGCACCAACTTGAAGGTTCTACCTTGAAATTAAAAAGATCGAACAAGCTCTAACAAACTCCATCTGAAGAGGTCACTCTGTAAAAACATAGCTTTCCCAAAGTGAAGAGATGACGTGTTGAGTGGACAAGAAATTTCAAATTTATGAAAAACGCTGACACGTGTCCTGACTTGCTCCAGAAAGGAAGATGATAAAAAAAGTTGTGCAACCACCATGTGGTGTATTACACACCTTTCAGAACAATCTTTTTACTTTAAGCATGGATTCATCCGAAGCCAAAAAATGTAAGAGTGGAAAACCTAAAGGATTAAGGGATTTTTTTTTTTTACAATTCTGATGACTCACAGGGGGCCTTTGCTTGCGAAGGCATAAAACTAGAGCTCTAGAAATTATTGGAGTTTGAGGAAGGTAGAATTTTGTTCCTCCCAAACCAAATCAATGGGATGGATGAGAGTGCGAAGAATCTCATATGATCAATCCAACTCAAAGATTTCCTTAAAAGAAATACCTCTCCACCTTGATGAAACAACCTCGATATGGTAATAGAGCCGAGAAAGGGGAAGGATCTCCTTCTCAATTTCATTAATGGTAGGCACTAATCTTAATCTTGGGAGTATTATGGAAGCTTGGGCCTTCTGTCTAATTGTGTCTATGATCTGCTCAATTGACAACATGCCTCCGTCCAATGAGAAAAGGGCGGGTAATCCAGAGTCGAACAAAACATTCAACTCATTTTTTTATTTCATTAACCTCCTTGTTCAAAATTAATTGATGCTTCTTTCTTTTTGACGCAACCTTGTGGTAGTTGATTAATTAACCTACCCTTCTTAAGGTGACCCTTCGTTGAGGAATTCTTGCATCCCTTAGAACCTCTTCAGTGGCCTTGCACAATCTGGAAATCAAAATTTCTAATTCTGTGGCTCGAGGAGCATATATCTATAGAATTTGGTCAGCCATTAGGCTAGCCTTTATGTTCAATTACCAAGCATCCCTTAAAAACCGCAAGACTATCCTTAGAGCAGTGATTGCGACAATCAACCTTTCCCAATGTGAGGATATCAACCTTTTCAATATCAGAAGGATCTCAGATCCTTGCACCACAACCAATTCCTTATGGAATCAAGATTCCCTTTCTTTCATATTCTCCTCCATCTGGTTTTTCTCCTAGAGGGTGTTTGTTAGTTCAGAGCTCAACCTTCTAACTTCTTGATCACAAGCCTGCAAAATGGACTCAATCTCTTGCTTCTCTTTGTTTTCCCTCTCCATTTCCACTTGGGCCTTTTGTAGATTTTTGGAAACTTGAGATCGGATGTTGTCCAACTCCTTCTGCATTCTTTCCTAGATATGTTGGTACTCTATGTTTTTCTAGTGCTCAGCGTAAAGTTTAATCTGTTCACTTTGGGTCTCTTCAAGAAACTTAGTTTCTTCCCCTTGCTAATCTTGTATTTTCCTTATCCAAGCCATTTCAACATCTCTAGCCTTGATTTCCATCTATAGCCTATTCACTGTATTCCTTACATTTACCAACTTTTCCTCGCGCTTCTTCAACTTCTTTTCTCATCTCTCATAGTCGGTGTAGACTACTTTCTTGGTGGCCTTAGCTAGAACCATCTTGTCACACAGGAGAGTTTCATTTAAATCCAAACCCATGGCTCTGATGTCATAATCTTCCATTTGCATTTCTCCCTTGGGCTTGGATACAAGAGGCCTCATGGTAGTGATCAACAAGGAATTTTTCTCCACATTAAAGAAAGCTTCAATCTTCTTTGTAGATGCTTGTGTGGCAACTTTTATCCATAGCTTCTATTTTCTAGCCTATCAGGCCTACTTTGTTGCATCGAAATGACCTTGGAGACTCTGTGGGGTGTTAATGCTTTGTACTGCAATGGAGGCACCTGGAGGGAGATTAAATAGGGTGATGGAAGGAGAAACCTCGGTTGTATGGGATTGTGGAGAGGCAAAGGGGAGTGTTATCATAGAAAATGAGGGGATACCATATGGAGATTGAGTAGGGGAAAACCCATCGGAGTAAAAAGGGAAGAGGGTGGAAAGAGGGACATATTCCTGGGAGTAGATGGGCTTAGAGAAATTAGCAACATGGAAGTTTCAAATTTTTCAATGGGGGCCCTTGAAAGGGTAATTAAGGAATCAATCTTGGCCAAAGCAGATGATGCTTGTTTGGCACACAAGGTGAATTCACAAGGTTGATTTTTGAAAATGGTTGAGGTTTCATTTAGGATGAAAAGATCAAAATCCACGGATGAAGGACCCTTTTCCACAAATGGGGGAGGAGGAATAACTAGATATGCAGAGGCATATAGAAGAGAGGGAGAAAAAATTACCTATGCCGCAACAACCAAAAATCTTTGCAAAGCAGACTCCACTTCTTCTTCTCCTCTAACTGGCACACTAGGTCCACTTAGGTCTTGGACCCATCTCCTCTTTGTATGATCGGAACTAGTAGATTCACCATAGTGGACCTCTTTGGGGACCATAAGGTTCTATTTCCTTTGCATTGGGAATTGACAGAAGATGTGACTTGTTAGCCCTTGTGCTTCAATCCTTTTCTTTTGTCTAACTCTTGAGGCTGGGAAGTATACAACATAAGATCCTCCTATTCAATCTCCTGACTGGTCTCAAGATTGCTATCTTTAGTATCAGCATCCTTTTCATCAATCTCATCAAACCATTTATCATGTGGCCAAAGATCTCCATACATGGCATTGAGGCACATCATTTCCTGTTAGAACCTCTAGAAATATTCTTTCTTTCTCTCAGACCACCCTAGGCATTTTAATTGTGTGTTGAGGGACTTTCCCATCAGGAGGTTCTTCTGATACTCCCTATTCTGGACATAAAAGTCAAGCCA
>VDFB02376405.1:85844-96580 GCA_007258455.2 Sequoia sempervirens | reverse complement strand
AGTCATCAAGTTTTGCCAAGATAGTCAACTCTTTCATGATCTTGTTGGCTTCCAGCGCATCATCAAGCAAGTTCACCTGATTCATCAATCACTGACAAACAGAGGTGAAGACAAAAGATGTTGAAAGCATATATCATCAAAGAATGAAGTCAAGCAAGGCAAAAGCGCCCCTGCTAGCAAGGGGCGCCCATCATTTGGAGCCACCTGTTGTGTTTTTCAGCAACTGCTTTCTACAAGGCATTTGCTCAGCATTCTTTCAGCTTCGCAATCAATCCAGTTGCATGCTCATAGGTACTATCAAGCATTCACAAATGAAGATCAAGTGTAAAACATTGGAAGAAAAGGTAAAATGAAGAACACAAAGAATTGGCTAAGTGTTAAGGAAATTGCACCTTCCTAGAAATAGGCACCCAGCTTTTTGAGCAATCAGATGCAATCTTCAAGCTCCCTAACCTCCAGGAAGTCCTCCATCTTGATCAATCTCAACAATGACACCGTCGGCAAGTTTAAAAGATAAATCAAACATCTGACAACGAAGATCAAACTGGGGATGTTCATGAAAGATTACAAAGTGAAAATTACATCACAAAAGGTCAAAGGCGCCCCTACAGGCCAGGGGCACCCATACTTTTAGGACCCCTAAATCAACTTTCAAAACCTACAAGACTAGTCATCCTTTCCGGGACTGAACTAGTTATCCATCCCATGTCTCAGCACATTCACCGAAGTCATCAGTGATCTCAGATCAAAGCACTAAAGGTCAAAATGGAGAAATTGAAAAGCACCCAAGAAACTGACTAAGTTTGGTGAAGAATGCACCCTTTTGGGAAAAGGTGCCTAGGAATTTGAGGAATCAGATTCAAGTTTTAAGCCTCGCAGCTCCCGAGCACACTTCTTCAGAGTTGATTCAACCCAACAATGGATCTATCAGCAGCACTTCAAGATCAACCGAGCAACCAGAATCAAGGATCAAATGGAGGCATTTCATCATAGAAAAAGAATAAAAAAATGTTCAACTCCTTAACTTGGACGCCTAAAGTCAAAATAGGCTCAGTTGACTAAAGTTGTCTATTTTGAAAGCCTTTTCATGTCTAAAACGTTCCCAAATTGGTGGAAATCATCTCTACGAACTGATCAGGTAGATTGACTCCTCAATCAAGTGTTGTCACTTAAACTTGATTGATTCAATATCAAACACTATTTATCAAGCTTAGGCGTCATTATTCATTATCTTTCCTTGTAGGTTGAAGCTCAAGAACAAGAATTTTTCTCTCCAAAGTCGTTTGAAGATCTGATAGAGGGCTTTCTCAACATCCATGTTTTCAAGAATAAATTGCACAGAAGAACAATTTATCAAAGTTTACATCTCCAGGCGTGATTTTCTTGAAGATTCAAAGAGGCCGTTTATAACTTCCAAACTTCTTCCCCTCTTTTTCTTCTATTCTTGTCTTAGATCTTCTTGCATGTCCAAGTAAACGGCAGTTATTTATAGATTTGACCTTTTGGGTATGATCAGCACAGCAGTTTCAATAAAACCCACGTGTCAGATTCTTCCAGAAAAAGTAGCCTTGCTACCCCCCTTTTTTTAGGGTTTCCGGAAAAAGTCACAATTTCAAAAAACAAACAAACTGGGTTTGTTTAGCTTTGAAGCGCCTACAATACCCATGTGTCAGATTTTTCAGGAAAAATAGTGTTGCGCTACTTCGCACTGCTTTTGTTGCTTCTAAAGCTTCTACCCCAAGAAGTTCTTGCATGTACTAGGAAAAGCGATTTTTTGGAATTTCTGACATTCTGGGTTCATTCAAAAAATTATTCCCAAGAAAACCCACGTCTCAAAAACTTTCATAAAAGTACTTCTTGGCAAGGCTATTTTTAGCAGTTGCAAAAAAATTGTCCGAACAGTATCGTGTGCCCAGTCAATCTTCAAGGTTTTCAAAATGCAGTTCTCCCAGGTTGAATACAAGACCAAAACGGTCTTAGTTCATGACTTCCTGAAAATGATAGACACCGATCTGCATCGGGCACACCTAGAGGTCGACTTAGAAAAGCTGAAGGCATAGACCAATGCATACTTCAGAATATTGAGCAATCCGGATTGCTTGAGGCAGCATCAATCCCCATCTCAACGTAGAACATAGAATTTGTAATTGCTTGTGTAAAGCATTACAACCCTACCGCACGATAGATTCGATCAATGGATGGACGAGTGATATGTGCTAGGTCGTCCCTCTTCTCATCGGGAGACTATTTGACACTCATCCATTTGTTCGTGAAGCCCCAGGGCATGTACAGAGGTACCATATGGTTTCCAATTCTAAGGTTCCTTCTGACATTTTCTGAGAGTTTACTATTTATAGTAAATTCTATTTTAAGCAGTATGGAGTTTGTCAGCTTTCAGTACTTCATTTCCAGTTGGAGCATTTATTTGCAGTTCATGTTTGTCCTCTTAAGGCATTTTTATGTTGAATAAAGGCATCGAGGTTATATTTTGCAGTTGACCCCCTTGGCCTAGGAGAACAACTTTAAGTTGTGTTTAAAAAGGGGACTTGCAAGGGTGACACCTTCATGAGGAATTTAATATTTTTGATAAAAAAACATTATACCTTGGAAAAGTGGGCATACTTTAATAAAGAGGTTTTAAATAAAGTGAAATTCCTTCTAAGCAATTTGGACGCCATCTTGAGAAGTTGATTGTTTGTTGGAATTTGAAAGGTCTCCTGTGTCTTTTGATTTGCTTCTCAGGAATTTGGAGAGTTTGTGAACTCTTATTTAATGAAGGTTTTTGCTCCAGCATTTCATCCATTCATGTTATCATACTGTTATGCTGTTGGAATGACATTTGAACTCATGCTTCGAGGATGCTACCTCCTAGCCACTATCCAATTTTGTGTTTGAAATACAACACCTAGTTGGACTTTGCTGCTTCTCATCCAGACTAGCAGATTTGTGCTTATAGTTGAAGTTTTGATGAATTTTCCAGATTTTGAAGTTGCTGATGTTTCTACAGCTGAAAGTGAATTCTGTTAGCAGCTCTTGGAATAAAATTAATTTGATTCTAGGTACTTTTGCATTGCAATTGTCTGGCAAGGGCGCCCCTTTCCTCCAAGTTTTGGATTTTTATTTGAAGTCTACAATTTTTAAAGCTAAAATCGCCCCTTCTCAAGGCCGTACATTTCAGTTTGCATTGGGAATTGTGTCAGAAAATAAAGGACGAGATTTGTTGCTGTTTCTTCCTCCTAGCTTGGTCGCCTACCTTCCAGAAGTCCATTGCATTCAGTTTCAGTCAATTTGGAGGTGAAATGAGTGAGTTATGAATATTTTATTGATTTCCAGTTTGCTGATATGAATTTCCAGAACTCAGGATTTTACATCAGATTTATAAGCTTTCTGTTTTAATCATATTTCTGTCATTGGAAAGCAAAGAACATTATTGGAATTCATTCTTATCTTCTTATCTCATTTCTCTATCATTGTAATTCATGTTTTTGCAGTCTTTTGAATTGTAAGGTTTTGATTAGTAGTACTAATCTAACCCATTATTATTGCTGCAACTACTTGATTAAATTCTAATTACATTACCCCTGGACGGTTTACCGCCAGTGCGGAGAAAGAATCTGTTATATCATTGTACCCACTTTCAAGTGGCGAATCCCCACAATTCTGTGGATGCCCGCCGCAGCGGATGAATTGTTTTAATTGTAATCTTTTCCCCCCACTGTTTGGTGGTAGTGTGGAAATGCTCTTCATGGCTGGTTATCCGCCTAATAATTTCTAGTTTCAATTCAACACTCCGTCATATGTTAGCACCTCGCCCGCAATGGGATCTTGAGTGCACATTCTTGACGTCGAGTAGTTCTTTCCAGTTTGGTTTTTCAGTTTGATGCTAACGCTAATCTAGTTAACTATTGCTGTTGTGTTGTGTAATTCCTTCGAAAAATTGGTTGTTATTTCATGCAGCCCACCTACAAATAGGCAGCATAGGGTACAAATGCTTGTGCACAGTTTGAATCACACATAAAGCATCTTTTTTCTCCCTTTATGAAATAATTAGCTAATGTGATTCTAAGATATTGCTTCTTTCATGATTTCATTTCTGTTTTTATAAATATCCTTTGATGAACATGGCACAATATAACCAACAGAAAATACTTCTAAAAAACTTAACAATATAGTATTAGTAAAATGATGAGCAAATTTTGTTTATTTATTATTTTGTGGGCAGTTAAATCTTAATCAAGCATAATAGCATTTACAGTATAATCATGAAGCAAATGAAGACCTAGGATTGTAAAGTGAATTTCTTCAAATTCCATGTGGATCTAAGTAAACAAGGAAAATCAAAGTACCATTTTTGTGAATTCTCCTAATGGTAGCAGTTGACGAAATATACATAGACACTAAGCATCTGAACAACAGTATCAAAAACTTTAATAATACAAATTCTAGGTGAGCTAAAAGCATACCGATCTCTACATGTGCTTTACTTGGGATGCTATTAACTGCTCCTGGGTGAATCTCCATGACACCTTGCAAGAAATAAGAAAGGAGACTAAGATGCAAAATACACAGAAGCATCATGTTACAAGTATTTAAAAGGAAAATGAACAAAAAAGTGTTCCTTCTACTACAGAATAGTAAGAAAACCATATCATTAAAATGCTAGTCAATGAAACACCATAAATAAAATATATTTTCCTGGCATTCAAGATGGATCCCAAATTAGCATGTTTTACATATTTAATATCCATTAAGGTGATGGCAGACTGAACAATAATTTCTTCAAAATAGTGGAAGATGACTTATGGCATACAGAGATATATATGATTATATTTTATGGCATTGCCTTCTAATCAATTTCTTGGATATTACAATGAAAGTCATCTTTTAAAATTTGCATGATCTTAGAGTCTTATTATATACTTGAGTGAACAATGAATTTGATCATGTTATGGCAATAGTGGCTGCAGAACTATCTTTATGATGGAAATTCTCTTATTTAATAGATGTATGGCTTTGCTTGGTGGTTAATAATCTCATGGAAATAACTAAGGCTGTTGTTAGCCATGCGCTCTCATATTGCTGCTTTAAGAGCATTTAGCAAAGTAAAACAAACATGGTCTACATGTGGGCTAGAGATAAAAAGAGACAGCTACCATATGTAGTGGAAGTGAATTGCTATGGATAATAATAATTGAAAAAGGTTTTGCTACATCAAATTATTTATGGAAAATCGCTCCAAGTTTAAAATCTTTCATAAATCATCTTACAAGATCTGATTGAGATCAAGTTTACAATGGCTGAGGTTATGAATTATATTGTCTTAGGACAAGCATCAAACATGTCAACTCCAAGTTTCAGAAGTTACAAAGAGCTGAGAAAGGTCAAGAATAAATAAACATTTCTTCTATGGATGGGAAATGAATTGTATAGTTGAAAAAATTAGGAAGAAATATATCAGAACTGCCAAAGTCATGAATGGAGAACTTCTATTCTAAAAATAAAGGAGCCCAAACAGAGTTTAAAACACTTCTTTAGTAACATAATGACTGCAATATTGAAGAAAAATATACGACCATTTTTCTTTTTTCAAACAAGAATACTATCATGAATATTGATTACAATTTTTTAATTCAATTATGTCTGGTTATATTGTAACTGATATGACACCTAACAGATTTATTCCAATTCTCTCCCAGGAATGTAGATAATATTCCTTATCAAGTTCTTCCCTGAGCAATCAGTATGTGTGTTTTGTGTCCAAGTAACCCAGCATATTCTTAATTATAAATTGTCTATTATCGTTGAAATGCATACATGACTTGGAGCATATAAAGTAACCAATTTATACTCTTCTCAAGAATTGCTTCTAATCTCTCAAATATTTCTTCCTCCTTGGCTAAGAAGATACATAAGGAAACCAGATATCACAATTCTTCCAGTTGTCCCGTATGAAGTATATTAGCAACCCTTATGGTTGTGGCCTGGCATTGAATTCTATTCATTGGTTATAAGAAGCTTGTCTCCATGCAGAATCCATTGTTGTTAAGCACTGTTGTGGGAAATTGAATCAACACTCAAGGAATAATTTAGCAGCCCTTGTCATTATCTATTGAAAATCACTTCAATAAGCCATACGAGGCTTGTCTTAATGCAGATTTTGTTGTTGTTAAGTACCACTCAAGTAGATTCAAAGAAATAATTATTCCTTAAATTTATATTGATTCTTAGATGAAAAGTAAAATTTTACAAGAGATTTTACCCCAAAATAATGGAATCCAATTCTCTTATAAGCTATTCATCGAACCCTTTTGCTATCCACTACCATAAGCATTTAAGATTCCATAGGCAAGCTGTAAGCTTGGAGAACCATCCAAATGACAGCAATGTAAGCGAAATTTGTAGTTGTTCTATTATAAATATTCCTAACCTTTGAATGTTTGGCCTTTTATTCAACTGCAGCTCAATTATGTTGAACACAATGATACACAGGGAGGCATCCCAAATGTCTTTAAACCATCTTGGACATCCGAGAGATTTCAAGGAAAAAGAACCCCTTCCTATCCCCTTGCCCCCTTCTATTTCAGCAAAGTTGATATCTTAGGGTTCTCCTAACAGCCCCAAGGACATTTCCTTATTTTTTCCTAGGACAGAGGAGGTTTCAATGTCACCACAACATCTAGGAATGTGCTCAGCATGCAGGGATCAACTTGGGGACATTTTGGCATCCACTAGATACTTGGGGCATCCACTACATGCCAATGGCATCCCTTGGCTGTCCCAGTAACATCTAGACATCCCAATGCCAAGGAGATGTTTAAAATTTTTTATATGTCACATTTTTAAATGACAGATTTACAATTTAAAAGAAAGAAAAAAAATGAGGGGGGCTCACTAAGGCTCCCCACACTAATACAACTCTATTGGACCTTAAAGCTATAATTTTTGCAATTTGGATAAAAAGGGAAAAGAGAGGGAAAGAGAGAGAGGGAGAGAGAGAGAAAGAGAAAGAAATATGCATCCAAGGAATAAAGGTTTGTTGTTGCATCATATTGGACTAACATTAAACAAGGTAGTTCAATTCATTCCATTTTTTAACATTTTATCTATGCTACTGGATCCTATAGGTGATCGATTGGATCCCGATCCGGTTTGAACTAGATCTGGGTACTAGTTTGGTTTGCCTGTGGGTCCGGGCCGAGGGCTGCAAAAGGCCATTCAATTGCCTGGGGCAAACCCAGGACGAACTTGGGCAGATACAAACAAACCCACGACGAACCCGTCCCTACAGCATCCAAGTGTGGCACTTTTTTATTTATTTTTTGCTTTTTAAAATCATTTTAGTCAATTGATTTGACTAGGCACCCAAATGAACCCTAATATTGACTTGCAAAACACATTAAACACCAAAACAAGTCCATTTTGTTCATTTCATTAGCAAATAGAAAATATCATTCCAAGAGGCTGAACATTTTTTTTTTGCTTGTTGGATCAACAAATAGAGTTGAAGATTGATCTTTGAAGGTTCTACATCAATTGCCTTGTCATTCCTACACATTTTCAAGTGTTTATTAGCTACCAAGAAGATTATAGAAGGAATTTTTTGCAAAGAGGTAAATTTATTTTAATTTTTTTCCTCCATTTTTGTTTTACAAACAAGAAACAATTTTTTTCTTTGTTTATCTATGCTTTTTTCCTTCTAGGAATGTATCAAAAATTCAAAAGAGCTAAGTTTTGTATATCTATTTTTTGTGTTCAATTTTTTGTTTTAGTTTTCAATGTGTCGTTTACAAAATTTCTTGCCATAGGAATCACAATGGCAACTAGTTCTAGCTCCATGGCTCAATGTAAATTCAAAACAGATTCGAATTCTCCTCTATGGAAATATGTTCAAATGATACAACAGGTTCCAGGTGGTGGGGGTTACGTTTGGATTTGCAATGGGTGTG
Source organism: Sequoia sempervirens (assembly GCA_007258455.2). Taxonomy (NCBI): domain Eukaryota; kingdom Viridiplantae; phylum Streptophyta; class Pinopsida; order Cupressales; family Cupressaceae; genus Sequoia; species Sequoia sempervirens. The sequence continues at coordinate 88,634 of VDFB02376405.1, read as the reverse complement.
ATGTTAGATATTCTAGTTCTATAAAGTGTCGTGCCAAAACTGACCCAAAAAGCCTGAATTTCTGCCTTAGGAATTTTGACGAACACTTTGCTTGCAACCTTGAAACTGCTGGTTATTGTTTTCAGTTTGTTTTGTTTTGTCTTTTATTGATGCCAATGATGTTTAAATGCTTGGAATTGAATGCTATGATGTCTAACAAAGTAAAGCAGATGAACTGCAAGTGTTTTTGTATTTTCCAAGTGCATATAGATGACAGAACTAATGCAATTTAACTCCTACAGCTGCTTGACATTTAGTCAAACATGCAAACTATATATACTGGTATGTAAGTACAGCATTTAGACATTTTGTCAAATATATTGTATGCAAACCCAAGCACCTTTATATTGCAGGTAAATGATATCCGAACTGATTACAATCTGATCTTCAATGTCCTGACTGATTACAATACCAAAATGCAACTAGAGGACTTCCCAAATGCACTTAACTACATGCAACTATTACAATAATACGTATCACTGTTTTGTGACAGCGATAGGACCAGCCAATACAATGGTTCAAATGGACTGAGATAATGCAAACTACAGAAATTATATGGAACCTGATAATTACGCCATCTGCAGGGATGAAATACCAAGTCGACCCCTTCTCCAAAGCCACCCCTGTTCTGGAGTTGCAGCCTCAAATAAACTCGTACCAGCCTCAGCAATGCAAGTCTGAATACTGGAATGTATGGTAGCCACCTTCAAATAATTCGTTCCTCCTTGAGAAAGATAAATTTATGCTCCCAAATGATGTGCCTTGTCTCCTTGATGCAAATCAATGCTGTATGATTTTTATCAGAATTTTAATCTACTTCTTTAGCCAAAATTGTATGAGGATAGGGTGTGCCTAGCTCAGGAAGAAGACCACGATTTTTCCTTGAAATCAACCCAACACTTTGCAATGCTAAAATCGTCCTTCCAAGTACAAAATCATCCTTAACCAAGGACTACAAAATCTCCACACACTCTGAAATGTAATGCTCAAATCGATTCCCCAAATTTGGCCCTTGGCCACAAAATTTGCTCCAATGGAAAGACTGAAATATCTTTCCCAAATTCCAGCTAGGATTGGTGTCTCACAATCGAAATCGACATTCTAGAGGATTCAAACCCTCAAGCTATGCCAAGCATTCAAGCTCTCCAATAACCAGGAAATGTATTCAACTCAAGATGATCCTCAAATTCCCTCCAAAAGCTCCTTATAAAGAATTCACAAGCATCTCCAAGAAGCTTCTAGAATAAAATATTAATTTATTCACTTAAGTGACTTTTTTTTATATTATTTTATTTTTAGTCACTTTATTATTAAATTAATTAAATATAAAGTCACCTTATGATATTGTATTTTTGAGATAACTTTATAAATAATTAATTTAATGATTTTTCCTTATTGCTCCAAATTGGGGACATGACAATCCTCCCTTCCCAAAGATTGCTTTCCCTCAAGCAATCCGCAACTGCCAATCCATCACAACTACCACAGCACCTGTCGACCGACCACCTGGATCCCAAATGATCTTGAGAAGAACTCCAACCAACATCCACTGAATATCGCTGAAGCTCCCGTCACTGCCAAGACCCGTCAAGCTGGGAGGCCAAACACTCAACAAGGGAACTCCTAAGTCCCAAACTTCATCACACGGACACCAAGTACTGCAGTAGTAATCGTCATGTATCAAGGTACTCCAAAAACAATCTCCACCTGGATCATATGAACTCGATCACGTTCTTCCAGCCCACCTCTACGAGGTCATCAATGACATGGTCAAATCCTAAACATGTGGGTCGAAAGAGAACTAATGAGCACACCTCAAAATGCAATCAAGGTAGAATCCTCTTGCCTACGCCAATGGAATACCTGAGTAGCCATGTGTATTCCTATTGGTGTACGTTTTATCATCCACCGAACACACAGAATAAAATGTCCAAAGACACTCTATCCTCTCTTGAAAAACCACCGCGTATGCTAAGATTGCGAGAAGATCATATGGCGATTCCAAGGTTTCTTTAGTCGGTCTTGACGTGTGGATAAGCTCAATGGGCGTTGTGATTTGTTGGTAATAAACAAGGGGACTTACGTTAAAGAACTTTTCACAAGTTTGGGACTTAGGCGGATTTATCATTAAAGGCTCTCTTCAATTAGGACTTCAATTTGGATCTAAAAAAAAATGGCAAAAAGATAAGGGTTCAGAGAATCTATTCTATGCCTAGGAATTTGAGAGACAGTAAAGACTCGGTGAAGAGAATAAACCACACTTTGTTTCGCCTCTTGCAGGACAACATATGCAAAGTGGGTGCAATCTTCAAGGGGTGTGATAATGATTTTCAAATCTCGAACGAGACTGAAGTTAAGCTTCCACAATTATAAGCTCAGGCTAACTTTACGCATCGAATGCAAATCATCCATTCGAAGAAAGTATAAGCAACACTTCACCATTGAATCCATACAATCAATCTCTCATTCACTTAACCAACTTTCGAAAGAAAATTTTATTTAGCTTAATTCTAACTTTAATCTATGGCGGAAGAAGATATGCAACCTCGCTTACTATTTGACAATAAAAGTTATTCAAAGAAAATCATGCATAAGAGCTTTTATTATTCGAAATAGTCTCAATGCAACAATCTCATATACTGTCTCCACATTTTACAAATGAGGGGCGAGCTCAATTTATAGGCTCCCCAATTACAATTCAGTGGCCAAGATTGATTTCAAATCAACGACCGAGATTACAAAATAAAACCT
>VDFB02376405.1:37388-85744 GCA_007258455.2 Sequoia sempervirens | reverse complement strand
TAGTTGGCGGGAAACCAGCAGCTGCATATAACCCACTTCAGACGATGTTGTGCGAAGTGACCGAAGCCCGATGACTTCCAATCCCAAACAGCCTATTCTTGAATGTTTCCAGGTTGACAGAGCCCAGGTTCGTGTCCGCCAACTTGCCCAACTTTGAAATGAACTTTGACTCCGGCATGAACGTTTTGCTCAGCTTCTTGATCGTAGCTTGTCTTGAGGCACCATTGTCCTTTCCGGTTGTCCTCGCTTCAGCCATCTGCAACATAACAAACATTTCATCAGCAATCAGATTTAATAAAATAAGGCAGGATATAGGGGCTGCAGTTGAATTCTAGAAGCTGCAATATCTTTCGTGTTTGCAAACCTCAGCTTCTTCTCTTGAATAAATTCGAATTCCAACACTTAGAACAGATTTCTAAGTGAACTCTGATGATTTTACTTCTCAATCAGCAAATTGAACTTCTTAACTTTGCACTTCAAACCAGCAATCAGCAATTTTAATTTCTATGTCTTTGTATCGGTAATCAGCAATCTTGCAAGTCCGTACTTTTAAAGTTATCAATGTTTCAACTCAATACAAGGCGTCCTTTTCAAATGGCAATTTCGACCAAACTTAATCAAATCAGACTTCAACTTCAACACTAGCAAGGACGTACTTTTCAAGCTCTCAGCAATGGCGCACCTCTTTAAGTAACTCCAATTCAAGCAAATCAGATTTCAGCCACTTAAGTCGTACCTTTTACAAGCAAGCTCAATCTTCAGCAAACACTTCTCCACTCAGCAATGGCGTACCTTTCTCAGCAACTTCAATCAACTCTCAAGTGCGCCCCTTCAGCAACTTGCACTCCTTGGCAAAATTCGAACTTCTTCAAGCTCACTTAGACTTAGCAAATTCGCCTTTCTCAGTTGTGAAAATGAGTGATAAACTTCTCATTTTATAGCTAAAATTCAAATTCTAGAAGACGTTATTTTTAGCCAGTGCCATTAAACTCCACTACTCCACTTCAAGAATTCGAATTTTCCCTCTCTGGTTTTTCTGACACTTGTCTCCAGTCGTCGGGAATATTATTCTTCTAGAAACTTGACTTTGACTGGCGTTTTGAATTCCTCTTCAAAAAATTTAATTTAACTTCATCATATTTTACTCACCAGCTGCAGCTCCGTCACTTAAATTCGAATTCTTAACTTCATCATCAACTCTGGAAAATTCATCTTCGAAGAATTTAATCAAAATTATCTAAGCAACTGACTTCAGATTCATCGTTCGAAGCAAATTCATCTTGAAAACACATTTTATTCAAATTTGCCTTAGAAAATTTAAAATTCTTCCTTAGGAAAATTCACAATTCAAGCACCGATTAAATTCCTTACTGAAAAAGTGTCGGCGAAGCTTGAAAGATTTAGAAATCCATTCATCATCACGAACGTCCAGTACCCAGAAGCAAATTTTCGTCAGAATGTCTCGAATTCATGGGTACCCAACGAACGGGTTCATTTAATTTTTCGAATTTTGAACCTTAGAAAAATATCATTTTCATCATCTAAACTCGTTCTTCGCCTGTGATCACTCTGCGTTGCTCTGACTTCTTGGAAAAAAATTGAAGAACTTGAAATATCATTGTTTCTGACCCCATCACTGAGAAGAGTTGCTCGTGCTCCGGAAAATTCATCAACTGAGTTCTAGGCATATTTTCAAAGAAAGATAATTTTCCTTAGAAAATATTTTAAAATCCTCTTGCACTTTTGAAATCTTGCCTTAAAAAAATTTTGTTGATCGCCAGTGGAGAGGAACTTTCACTTAGAAAATTTTTATTTGCTCCGGCATGCCTTGCACATTTCATCTTCACCTCATCCATATCATTTCACACTTGGAAAATATTTATTAAAAGCCCAACGCCTAGGCAAATTTTAAACACTTAGAAAATATTTTATTTCTACCCAAGGCGCCTAGCACTTGCCATTTCATCCTTAACGCCTTCAAATATCTTTGAAAAAAATTTCCAACACCTTATAACTCCCTTACTCTAGGCGCACACTTTACATAGCATTTTATTCTCCACACTTCCAAATATTTTCCAACGCCTAGCATTTCATCCTCAACGCCTAGCAAGATTTCACTAAGGCCCACCACCTTGGGCGCATTCTAAGTGTGGAGGAGGATAACGTCCACCTTTTACCTTGAGTTTACCACGCCTAGGTAACATTTTCACCTTGTTTACCATTCGCATTTACCACTTACACTTCAAACTTGGGCGCATTTCCTTGAGAGAGAAGGATGGGCGCATTTCCTCTTGTGTGAAGGATGAAAATCAACCTTGGGCGCATTTCCTTGAGGGTGGCGGATTTTCCTGTTTGACTTTCCTTTGACCACCTTGTGAACTGGGCGCATTTTCATGCTTGTGAAGGATGGGCGCATTTTGACCCCTGAGGCGGATTTCTCATACTTAGAAATTTTTTCAACTTTCCTTCTTTCATTTTGGGCGCATTTGGACCCCTGAGCAGGATGAAATTCTTTGACTTTTGTTTGACTTCCCTGCCTTGGGCGCATTTTGCCCTGTGTGGTGGATGAACTTGCATCTTGTACCTTATGCCTCTTCATCAATCAAGATTTTGTATGTCCGACGACCTGCATCTTTAGACAAAATTTTCTATCATCTCACCACGCAGTTCCTCGCTATTTATAGTGTTCTCGTATTCGCTCAAGCCTTGAATGGTCTAAATTTTTAAACACAGTCCCAACCTTTTCTGCAACCTCGTCGACACCGCAACTTTAGTCACCTCCATTAGAGCCTGTTGAGGGTGGCTTACTAAAATAGTAAGCTCTGATTCTGATAGCTCCCAAGCTCTGATCGAGTTGAAATTTGGACGAGGCGCTCCTCACCACGTGACTTGCTGGCTGACACTGACGCATGCAGCTGATTTACTATTTTTAGCATGCTTCCAATCTGACTTACTATAAATAGTAAGTGCTCCGTTTGACTTGAAATTTCACCAGCAGATAGCTTGAAGGATGCTGATCGCGATGGTTTACATCGGTTTTCGAAGATTTTGACTTTTTATGCCTATTTTTAGGCTCCGGAAGCTGGAAACCCTAATTTGCATTGCATGCATATCAAAAGATCTCCGTTTGCCTTCGTTTCTACAACATTGTGATCAGCTCGTGATTTTGAACTGCTGGGTGGCAACTGCCGGGACACACCTGCTAAAATAGCAAGTTCCTTACTGAGTGAGAATCTTCACTTGCATGTCACACCATCGCGAAGCTCTCGAAAAACCCATCAGGGATCACCTGACATGCAAAGAAAAGCTCGACATGCAAACCCTAAAAATAGCCTCGGAAGGCTGAATCCTGAAAGTGGTCATCTCGATTTGCATGTTATATCACCGCGAAGGTCTCGAAAAACCCAGAAGGAATATCTAGACATGCAAAAAAAATCTCTGCATCTGGACCCTGAAATTTGTCCTGGAAGTCGGACTGCTAAAAATAGTAAGTTGTCCAATTTTGCTCAAATTTGGCATGCAAGCAGTCTGATGTACTCTGAACGCTGTGTGATGATCGGAATCTCAAAATAGCTGACAAATTGCCCAGAATTTCACACTTACTAAAAATAGTAAGTATCTCAGAATCTGATGAAATTTGGCTGGAAGCCTGCTGGATGTCTATTGACAACATTGCTAAGTTCAATTTTCAATTTACTGGCCCTACTTGACCTTGACTTGACCAAAAGTGATGAAACCCTAATTTTAGAATTGGCCAATATTTTCACGTTTAAGCTCAATGACGACACAAACCCCCCCGAAAGACGGACATCAGAAAAGAGACAGAGCGAAAGAGAGAAAAACCCAAGCCAAAAGACCGGAACGGAGCAAAAATAAGGGGGTCCCCATCTGAATGGGGCGATGTGTGAAAAGGTCACAACAAGACCGGATTCTTGGCAAGTTTGAGAACTCGCTGATTATCACAGAACAAGGGAGTCGGACCTGCTTGAGATATTTGCATATCTGCAAGCATCCGGCGAAGCCAAACTGCCTCACATGTTGCTTTTACTGCTCCCCGATACTCTGCTTCTGTCGAGGAGAGAGCCATTGCCTGCTGCTTCTTACTAGTCCATGTGACTGCACCGGATCCCAAACTGAACACATACCCAGATGTTGATTTCCTGTCATCAACTGAACCTGCCCAATCTGAATCTGTGAACCCACTGAGTTTAGGATTGTGACTCCGAGTGTACAAGAGTCCAAAATTAGGAGTGCCCTTCACATAACGCAGCACACGCTTCGCTGCTACCCAATGATCAGCCTTGGGGGCTGTCATGAAGCGTGAAATGTAGCTCATTGCAAAACTCAAATCAGGTCTAGTAGCAGCAAGATAGATGAGGCTGCCTACTAGTTGCCTGAACAATGTTTCATCTACCACAGGTGAATCGGACTTAGCTGACAACTTAAGCCCTTTTTCCATGGGTGTAGAGGCAGGTTTGCAATCCTGCATTCGGAACTTATCCAGAAGACTTCGAGCATACTTGGACTGGGAGATGAAAATGCTGCTCTCTGTCTGCCAAACCTCAACACCTAAACAATAATGCAGAAGGCCCAAGTCTGTCATGTCAAAAGTTTTGCACAAGTCCCGTTTGATCTCAAGATCGTGCCGAATCGCCAAGAATGATCAAGTTATCCACGTAGGACAACAACAAGCACTACACAAGATTCTTGACATACGTGTTCGAGGCGTATGGACTCCTCTGAAAGCCATGATCTGTGAGGTACGTGTCAATTTTTATGTACCAAGCCCGAGGAGCCTGTTTCAGGCCATAGAGTGCCTTGACCAATCTGCACACCTTCTGTTCTTGACCAACAACTTTGAAACCTGGAGGTTGCGTCATGTATACTTCCTCCTTCAACTCACCATTGAGGAAAGCACTCTTCACATCCATCTGATGGACCTTCCAACCAAATTGAGCTGCTAAGGCAAGGACGAGCCTAATGGTACTCATTTTGGCTGTAGGAGCAAAGGTCTCCTCATAGTCAATGCCCTCTTTCTGTGAGAACCCCCGTGCAACCAGACGAGCTTTGTACTTGTCAAGGGTTCCATCAGCTTTGTACTTCACCTTGTACACCCATTTGCAGCTAATGGGCTTCTTCCCTAGAGGAAGATTAGAAAGGGCCCAAGTGTGATTCTTCTGAAGACTCTGGTATTCTGATTCCATCGCCTTTTCCCACTCAGGTATCCCTTTTGCCTCTGAATATGTCTGAGGCTCATAAACACTGTGAATGTTGGCCATGAGAGCAAAATTCACTGTAGACTGCTGTTTGCTTTTGTTTCTGGATGATCTACCCTCAATGAGCTCATCAGCACGAAGATCACTGATAGTCTTAGCCCACCATTTCGGTCGGAGAGTAGATGTGCCAACATCAGATGCAATAGGAGGAGCTGGATCTGGTTGTGGATCTGGAACAGGTTCAACAGGGGGATGTTCATTATCATCTGGAGGAAACTCAGGTTGAGCATCATCAAAGACTAGGTCTTCGTCATCCCTCCCATCAAGTGAACCTAATGGAAGTCGGACACTCATATCAGGACCCTGTAGAGGCTGATCCTCTGAATGCTGAACAGGTGAGGAAGAGAGAAATGGACCTCGTTCCTCATCAAAGACAACATCTCGACTGAAGATAAGACGATCAATGTCTATATCAATCAGCCTATATGCCTTGTGATTGTCACTATACCCGGTGAACATAAGTTTCTGGCTCTTGGAGTCCAGCTTAGTGCGCTTGGCCTCTGGAATCCAAACATACACAAGGGAGCCAAAAACTTTCAAATGACTGATCCTAGGTTTGCGACCAGACCAAACTTCCTCAGGAGTCTTTCCCTTAACAGCATGAGTAGGTGACCTATTAAGGAGATAGACTGATGTATTGACTGCTTCTGCCCAAAACTTGGTAGGAACACTCGTGTTGCAACATGGAGCGAGCCATCTCAACAATCGTATGATTGCGCCGCTCTACAACACCATTTTGCTGAGGAGTGTAGGGTGTGGTCAACTGACGTTTTATCCCATGAGTATCACAAAAGTTGGAGAATGCACTAGAACAGAATTCCCCCCCATTATCTGACCTAAGAGTTATAATACAAGAACTGGACTCTTTTTCAACCAAGGCCTTAAACTTCTGAAATACATTAAAAACTTCTGATTTCTGCTTAAGAAAGTACACCCACATTTTCCTACTATAGTCATCAACAAAAGTAGAAAGTACTTGCAACCGCCACAAGAAACGTATTATAGGCCACAAAATATCAAGATGAACCAATTGAAGTACCTTAGAAGTCTCGCCAAGAGTCGGCCATCCTGGAACGGGTGTAAGCGATGTCGCTCTCACCGACAAGTACAATAAACCTGGATGTCAGGTCCAATGTAAGCTATCAACAAGTCCTCTCGAAAGCAAGCCGAGAGATAGTGCACGCTCTATGTCTGCATCACCGGGTGCTAAAGACCGGTGACACTTCATCTCGGGTCGCCAAGGCTAACTCCGGAGAATCACCAAGGTCCAAGTCTGTAAAGGCCATGATCCTCTATCCCAACGACCACCGTTGTGTGAGTCTCCCGATCAACAATCGAACATCTATGCGAGCTGAATACCACATCCATCTGGGGAGAATGCCAAATAATCTGACTGACTGAGAGAAGATTGAGCTCAATATCAAAAACATAATACACGCTGAGGAATGTGGAGATCCTCCGCCAGATCGAACCCGGAATAAGGTCTCGTGTCGCATTAACCGTATTCCTCACCTCTCCAAAGATATCGAAGTCAGCAGGGGAAAAGTCTGCGAACCAATCATTTTATGTGAGAAATGACGCAGGCACCAATCTATGTGGCCAACAGCAGAGACCGGATATGGTTCAAGGGCCTTTTGCCATCATGCATAAAAGGCGATTCTTCTCGCTTCGGGAAAGTTCGGCGACATTTGTTTTCAAACTCTCCCCGCTTTTTTGCTCGGGGATAAACGAAAGCACCTGGGCACTTTTCTTGATGTGGTCAAATTTATACGTAGTTAAGACCGAACATTTTTCTTCTTTGGACTGGTCTGACTGGAGCCTTTCTGCTGTGAAGGCTGACCTTTTCCTTGATGCTTCGGATGGGTTTTAGCTACAAAAGCCTGCTTCGTGGAGGATGATGATTCACTGCTACCGAACTGTTGTCTCCAGCGATCCTGCTGCGACAGGATAGTGCACAAATTCGGAAACTTGAGATCAACATTAGCAGACGTAATGTTGAGGGTCTCTATGAAATGTTCATAGGACTTCGGTAAACTCTTCAGGGTGATCACAACCATGTCTTCCTCCATTTTCCGACCAATCGCCTCCAACTGATCTCTGATCTCCTGGATTTTATTCAAGTGCCCTTGCAGAGTTGTCTTCTCATCCATCATGATAGAAAACAGCATATTCTTCAAAAAAAACGCACGGCTTTTGTTGGAAGTTTCATGCAAATCCTTCAAGTGATCCCAGATCTCCTTTGCTGATTTTCGCAGTGGGATCTGAGGGAGTTGATCATCAGTAACCGAAAGCTTAATAAGCATGACGGCTTCACGATTCTGCTCATCAAACTTATCCTGATCCTTACCCGCCGCTTCAGGACGAGTAGCGTTGCCGAGGATCATCTGATCAAGGCAGCGGTATTCAAAAATTGTTAACATCCGCTGCTTCCAGGTGTTGTAACTTTTGCCATTAAATCTCTGGTTGCCCTCCAGCATTAAATTGCTTAAACTGGCCATCTTCACGCTTTTCGAGGCACAAAAAATGAGGTACTGAGAAGAGGCTAATGCACGAAACTCGAGGCACTAATTCCAATTCAGAAAACAGGGACAGATTCAGGTACAGACTGCAGAAAGTACAGTGTACGGATGGCACAAAATTCGAGGCACGAAAAACGATGCACCCAGAAAATTCGGAGACCAACCCAGTTGAGCTCTCGAAAAACCCACCAGGAATCTGTGATCGAAAAAATTTTCTGACTTCGAAAAACGTGTCAAAACCCTGGACGAATTTTCAGGATGCCCTAGCCGCCATTGACAAACCAGAGAGTTGCAGAAAATAGCTTGAAATCTCAACAAAAAATTGCAGAAGGCTTGGACGCCCACGTTTCCCAAGACTAATGAAAAACGCAGTCCAAAAAGACTAAACCAACAGCAAAAACGTGTCTGAAATCGCGTAGAAACGAAGTTGCGTTTAGACACGTGCAGAGATCTTTGTCGCGCGGCTTGCAGAAGACAAAAAAAAATGCCAGAAATCTGTCAAAACACTGCCAGATTTGAGGAAGGACCACGCCTACACAGAAACGCCAGAAGAAGGTCGCGCGGGCTTGAAACAAAAAAAACGCGGCCAGAAGAAGTTCGCGGCCTGAAATCTCGTCACCAGACAAAAACGCGAGTTGAAGACTGTGTCTTCTTCAAAAAATCCGGCGCCCAATCCAACCAAGGATGAATACAAGATGCCAAGAAAAGTCAACAAAAAACGCGAGCTCCAAACACGCGCGATTTGAAGGCTCACAAAGCCACGAAATTCCAACCAGGAGGGTCGCGATTTTCACAGAAACCCTTTTCAGAAGAGCCACGAAATCCAAAAATAATTGTCGAATAATGCCCTTCGAAAAATTCTCAAATTCTTGATGACACTGATACAGGCAGATTTTCAAAATTTGCTAAAACAAAATAATTTCCGAAAAAGGAGATTATAAAATTTTTGAAGCGTTAACAAATTCATGTGCATGAAGTAATTGGTAAATTAATTGATGTATTAACAATGAGCGAGACGCTCAATAAATAGTTTACAAGATTTACAAAACTGGAAAGTTTCTAAAAAGAAACTCCAGATAAGATCGGAGACGATCTTATCTCTATCTTACAATATCTTACAATATTGAGCATTAATAAATAAATAAATAAACATTATTTTAATAGACCATGTCATTGATGACTCAGAGAGGTGGGTTGAAGAACAGGTGATCGAGTTCATATGATCCAGGTGGAGATTTTTTTTGGAGTACCTTGATAAATGACGATTACTACTGCAGTACTTGGTGTTCGTGTGATGAAGTTTGGGACTTAGGAGTTCCCTTGTTGAGTGTTTGGCCTCCCAGCTTGACGGGTCTTGGCAGTGACAGGAGCTTCAGCGATATTTAGTGGATGTTGGTTGGAGTTCTTCTCAAGATCATTTGGGATCCAGGTGGTCGGTCGACAGGTGCTGTGGTAGTTGTGATGGATTGGCAGTTGCAGATTGCTTGAGGGAAAGCAATCTTTGGGAAGGGAGGACTGTCATGTCCCCAATTTGGAGGAATAAGGAAAAATCATTAAATTAATTATTTATAAAGTTATCTCAAAAATACAATATCATAAGGTGACTTTATATTTAATTAATTTAATAATAAAGTGACTAAAAATAAAATAATATAAAAAAAAGTCACTTAAGTGAATAAATTAATATTTTATTCTAGAAGCTTCTTGGAGATGCTTGTGAATTCTTTATAAGGAGCTTTTGGAGGGAATTTGAGGATCATCTTGAGTTGAATACATTTCCTGGTTATTGGAGAGCTTGAATGCTTGGCATAGCTTGAGGGTTTGAATCCTCTAGAATGTCGATTTCGATTGTGAGACACCAATCCTAGCTGGAATTTGGGAAAGATATTTCAGTCTTTCCATTGGAGCAAATTTTGTGGCCAAGGGCCAAATTTGGGGAATTGATTTGAGCATTACATTTCAGAGTGTGTGGAGATTTTGTAGTCCTTGGTTAAGGATGATTTTGTACTTGGAAGGACGATTTTAGCATTGCAAAGTGTTGGGTTGATTTCAAGGAAAAATCGTGGTCTTCTTCCTGAGCTAGGCACACCCTATCCTCATACAATTTTGGCTAAAGAAGTAGATTAAAATTATGATAAAAATCATACAGCATTGATTTGCATCAAGGAGACAAGGCACATCATTTGGGAGCATAAATTTATCTTTCTCAAGGAGGAATGAATTATTTGAAGGTGGCTACCATACATTCCAGTATTCAGACTTGCATTGCTGAGGCTGGTACGAGTTTATTTGAGGCTGCAACTCCAGAACAGGGGTGGCTTTGGAGAAGGGGTCAACTTGGTATTTCATCCCTGCAGATGGTGTAATTATCAGGTTCCATATAATTTCTGTAGTTTGCATTATCTCAGTCCATTTGAACCATTGTATTGGCTGGTCCTATCGCTGTCACAAAATAGTGATAGATATTACTGTAATAGTTGCATGTAGTTAAGTGCATTTGGGAACTCTCTAGTTGCATTTTGGTATTGTAATCAGTCAGGACATTGAAGATCAGATTGTAATCAGTTCGGATATCATTTACCTGCAATATAAAGGTGCTTGGGTTTGCATACAATATATTTGACAAAATGTCTAAATGCTGTACTTACATACCAGTATATATAGTTTGCATGCTAAGTGTTTGACTAAATGTCAAGCAGCTGTAGGTGTTAAATTGCATTAGTTCTGTCATCTATATGCACTTGGAAAATACAAAAACACTTGCAGTTCATCTGCTTTACTTTGTTAGACATCATAGCATTCAATTCCAAGCATTTAAACATCATTGGCATCAATCGAAGACAAAACAAAACAAACTGAAAACAATAACCAGCAGTTTCAAGGTTGCAAGCAAAGTGTTCGTCAAAATTCCTAAGGCAGAAATTCAGGCTTTTTGGGTCAGTTTTGGCACGACACTTTATAGAACTAGAATATCTAACATCACACCCATTGCAAATCCAAACGTAACCCCCACCACCTGGAACCTGTTGTATCATTTGAGCATATTTCCATAGAGGAGAATTCGAATCTGTTTTGAATTTACATTGAGCCATGGAGCTAGAACTAGTTGCCATTGTGATTCCTATGGCAAGAAATTTTGTAAACGACACATTGAAAACTAAAACAAAAAATTGAACACAAAAAATAGATATACAAAACTTAGCTCTTTTGAATTTTTGATACATTCCTAGAAGGAAAAAAGCATAGATAAACAAAGAAAAAAATTGTTTCTTGTTTGTAAAACAAAAATGGAGGAAAAAAATTAAAATAAATTTACCTCTTTGCAAAAAATTCCTTCTATAATCTTCTTGGTAGCTAATAAACACTTGAAAATGTGTAGGAATGACAAGGCGATTGATGTAGAACCTTCAAAGATCAATCTTCAACTCTATTTGTTGATCCAACAAGCAAAAAAAAATGTTCAGCCTCTTGGAATGATATTTTCTATTTGCTAATGAAATGAACAAAATGGACTTGTTTTGGTGTTTAATGTGTTTTGCAAGTCAATATTAGGGTTCATTTGGGTGCCTAGTCAAATCAATTTACTAAAATGATTTAAAAAAGAAAAAAATAAATAAAAAAGTGCCAAACTTGGATGCTGTAGGGACGGGTTCGTCGTGGGTTTGTTTGTATCTGCCCAAGTTCGTCCTGGGTTTGCCCTAGGCAATTGAATGGCCTTTTGCAGCCCTTGGCCCGGACCCACAGGCAAACCAAACTAGTACCCAGATCTAGTTCAAACCGGATCGAGATCCAATCGATCACCTATAGGATCCAGTAGCATAGATAAAATGTTAAAGAATGGAATGAATTGCACTACCTTGTTTAATGTTAGTCCAATATGATGCAACAACAAACCTTTATTCCTTGGATGCATATTTCTTTCTCTTTCTTTCTCTCTCTCTCTCTCTCTCTCCCTCTCTCTTTCCCTCTCTTTTCCCTTTTTATCCAAATTGCAAAAATTATAGCTTTAAGGTCCAACAGAGTTGAATTAGTGTGGGGAGCCTTAGTGAGCCCCCCTCATTTTTTTTCTTTCTTTTAAATTGTAAATCTGTCATTTAAAAATGTGACATTTAAAAAATTTTAAACATCTCCTTGGCATTGGGATGTCTAGATGTTACTGGGACAGCCAAGGGATGCCATTGGCATGTAGTGGATGCCCCAAGTATCTAGTGGATGCCAAAATGTCCCCAAGTTGATCCCTGCATGCTGAGCACATTCCTAGATGTTGTGGTGACATTGAAACCTCCTCTGTCCTAGGAAAAAATAAGGAAATGTCCTTGGGGCTGTTAGGAGAACCCTAAGATATCAACTTTGCTGAAATAGAAGGGGGCAAGGGGATAGGAAGGGGTTCTTTTTCCTTGAAATCTCTCGGATGTCCAAGATGGTTTAAAGACATTTGGGATGCCTCCCTGTGTATCATTGTGTTCAACATAATTGAGCTGCAGTTGAATAAAAGGCCAAACATTCAAAGGTTAGGAATATTTATAATAGAACAACTACAAATTTCGCTTACATTGCTGTCATTTGGATGGTTCTCCAAGCTTACAGCTTGCCTATGGAATCTTAAATGCTTATGGTAGTGGATAGCAAAAGGGTTCGATGAATAGCTTATAAGAGAATTGGATTCCATTATTTTGGGGTAAAATCTCTTGTAAAATTTTACTTTTCATCTAAGAATCAATATAAATTTAAGGAATAATTATTTCTTTGAATCTACTTGAGTGGTACTTAACAACAACAAAATCTGCATTAAGACAAGCCTCGTATGGCTTATTGAAGTGATTTTCAATAGATAATGACAAGGGCTGCTAAATTATTCCTTGAGTGTTGATTCAATTTCCCACAACAGTGCTTAACAACAATGGATTCTGCATGGAGACAAGCTTCTTATAACCAATGAATAGAATTCAATGCCAGGCCACAACCATAAGGGTTGCTAATATACTTCATACGGGACAACTGGAAGAATTGTGATATCTGGTTTCCTTATGTATCTTCTTAGCCAAGGAGGAAGAAATATTTGAGAGATTAGAAGCAATTCTTGAGAAGAGTATAAGTTGGTTACTTCATATGCTCCAAGTCATGTATGCATTTCAACGATAATAGACAATCTATAATTAAGAATATGCTCGGTTACTTGGACACAAAACACACATACTGATTGCTCAGGGAAGAACTTGATAAGGAATATTATCTACATTCCTGGGAGAGAATTGGAATAAATCTGTTAGGTGTCATATCAGTTACAATATAACCAGACATAATTGAATTAAAAAATTGTAATCAATATTCATGATAGTATTCTTGTTTGAAAAAAGAAAAATGGTCGTATATTTTTCTTCAATATTGCAGTCATTATGTTACTAAAGAAGTGTTTTAAACTCTGTTTGGGCTCCTTTATTTTTAGAATAGAAGTTCTCCATTCATGACTTTGGCAGTTCTGATATATTTCTTCCTAATTTTTTCAACTATACAATTCATTTCCCATCCATAGAAGAAATGTTTATTTATTCTTGACCTTTCTCAGCTCTTTGTAACTTCTGAAACTTGGAGTTGACATGTTTGATGCTTGTCCTAAGACAATATAATTCATAACCTCAGCCATTGTAAACTTGATCTCAATCAGATCTTGTAAGATGATTTATGAAAGATTTTAAACTTGGAGCGATTTTCCATAAATAATTTGATGTAGCAAAACCTTTTTCAATTATTATTATCCATAGCAATTCACTTCCACTACATATGGTAGCTGTCTCTTTTTATCTCTAGCTCACATGTAGACCTTGTTTGTTTTACTTTGCTAAATGCTCTTAAAGCAGCAATATGAGAGCGCATGGCTAACAACAGCCTTGGTTATTTCCATGAGATTATTAACCACCAAGCAAAGCCATACATCTATTAAATAAGAGAATTTCCATCATAAAGATAGTTCTGCAGCCACTATTGCCATAACATGATCAAATTCATTGTTCACTCAAGTATATAATAAGACTCTAAGATCATGCAAATTTTAAAAGATGACTTTCATTGTAATATCCAAGAAATTGATTAGAAGGCAATGCCATAAAATATAATCATATATATCTCTGTATGCCATAAGTCATCTTCCACTATTTTGAAGAAATTATTGTTCAGTCTGCCATCACCTTAATGGATATTAAATATGTAAAACATGCTAATTTGGGATCCATCTTGAATGCCAGGAAAATATATTTTATTTATGGTGTTTCATTGACTAGCATTTTAATGATATGGTTTTCTTACTATTCTGTAGTAGAAGGGACACTGTTTTGTTCATTTTCCTTTTAAATACTTGTAACATGATGCTTCTGTGTATTTTGCATCTTAGTCTCCTTTCTTATTTCTTGCAAGGTGTCATGGAGATTCACCCAGGAGCAGTTAATAGCATCCCAAGTAAAGCACATGTAGAGATCGGTATGCTTTTAGCTCACCTAGAATTTGTATTATTAAAGTTTTTGATACTGTTGTTCAGATGCTTAGTGTCTATGTATATTTCGTCAACTGCTACCATTAGGAGAATTCACAAAAATGGTACTTTGATTTTCCTTGTTTACTTAGATCCACATGGAATTTGAAAAAATTCACTTTACAATCCTAGGTCTTCATTTGCTTCATGATTATACTGTAAATGCTATTATGCTTGATTAAGATTTAACTGCCCACAAAATAATAAATAAACAAAATTTGCTCATCATTTTACTAATACTATATTGTTAAGTTTTTTAGAAGTATTTTCTGTTGGTTATATTGTGCCATGTTCATCAAAGGATATTTATAAAAACAGAAATGAAATCATGAAAGAAGCAATATCTTAGAATCACATTAGCTAATTATTTCATAAAGGGAGAAAAAAGATGCTTTATGTGTGATTCAAACTGTGCACAAGCATTTGTACCCTATGCTGCCTATTTGTAGGTGGACTGCATATCACTCGTCCATCCATTGATCGAATCTATCGTGCGGTAGGGTTGTAATGCTTTACACAAGCAATTACAAATTCTATGTTCTACACTGAGATGGGGATTGATGCTGCCTCAAGCAATCCGGATTGCTCAATATTCTGAAGTATGCATTGGTCTATGCCTTCAGCTTTTCTAAGTCGACCTCTGGGTGTGCCCGATGCAGATCGGTGTCTATCATTTTCAGGAAGTCATGAACTAAGACCGTTTTGGTCTTGTATTCAACCTGGGAGAACTGCATTTTGAAAACCTTGAAGATTGACTGGGCACACGATACTGTTCGGACAATTTTTTTGCAACTGCTAAAAATAGCCTTGCCGAGAAGTACTTTTATGAAAGTTTTTGAGACGTGGGTTTTCTTGGGAATAATTTTTTGAATGAACCCAGAATGTCAGAAATTCCAAAAAATCGCTTTTCCTAGTACATGCAAGAACTTCTCGGGGCAGAAGCTTTAGAAGCAACAAAAGCAGTGCGAAGTAGCGCAACACTATTTTTCCTGAAAAATCTGACACATGGGTATTGTAGGTGCTTCAAAGCTAAACAAACTCGGTTTGTTTGTTTTTTGAAATTGTGATTTTTTCCGGAAACCCTAAAAAAAGGGGGGTAGCAAGGCTACTTTTTCTGGAAGAATCTGACACGTGGGTTTTGTTGAAACTGCTGTGCTGATCATACCCAAAAGGTCAAATCTATGAATAACTGCCGTTTACTTGGACATGCAAGAAGATCTAAGACAAGAATAGAAGAAAAAGAGGGGAAGAAGTTTGGAAGTTATAAACTGCCTCTTTGAATCTTCAAGAAAATCACGCTTGGAGATGTAAACTTTGATAAATTGTTCTTCTGTGCAATTTATTCTTGAAAACATGGATGTTGAGAAAGCCCTCTATTAGATCTTCAAACGACTTTGGAGATTAAAATTCTTGTTCTTGAGCTTCAACCTACAAGGAAAGATAATGAATAATGACGCCTAAGCTTGATAAATAGTGTTTGATGTTGAATCAATCAAGTTTAAGTGACAACACTTGATTGAGGAGTCAATCTACCTGATTAGTTCGCAGAGATGATTTCCACCAATTTGGGAATGTTTTAGACATGAAAAGGCTTTCAAAATAGACAACTTTAGTCAACTGAGCCTATTTTGACTTTAGGCATCCAAGTTAAGGAGTTGAACATTTTTTTATTCTTTTTCTATGATGAAATGCCTCCATTTGATCCTTGATTCTGGTTGCTCGATTGATCCTGAAGTGCTGCTGATAGATCCATTGCTGGGTTGAATCAACTTTGAAGAAGTGTGCTCGGGAGCTGCGAGGCTTAAAACTTGAATCTGATTCCTCAAATTCCTAGGCACCTTTTCCCAAAAGGGTGCATTCTTCACCAAACTTAGTCAGTTTCTTGGGTGCTTTTCAATTTCTCCATTTTGACCTTCAGTGCTTTGATTTGAGATCACTGATGACTCCGGTGAATGTGCTGAGACATGGGATGGATAACTAGTTCAGTCCCATAAAGGATGACTAGTCTTGTAGGTTTTGAAAGTTGATTTAGGGGTCCTAAAAGTATGGGTGTTCCTGGCCTGTAGGGGCGCCTTTGACCTTTTGTGATGTAATTTTCACTTTGTAATCTTTCATGAACATCCCCAGTTTGATCTTCGTTGTCAGATGTTTGATTTATCTTTTAAACTTGCCGACGGTGTCATTGCTGAGATTGATCAAGATGGAGGACTTTTTGGAGGTTAGGGAGCTTGAAGATTGCATCTGATTGCTCAAAAAGCTGGGCGCCTATTTCTAGGAAGGTGCAATTTCCTTAACACTTAGCCAATTCTTTGTGTTCTTCATTTTACCTTTTCTTCCAATGTTTTACACTTGATCTTCATTTGTGAATGCTTGATAGTACCTGTGAGCATGCAATTGGATTGATTGCGAAGCTAAAAGGATGCTGAGCAAATGCCTTGTAGAAAGCAGTTGCTGAAAAACACAACAGGTGGCTCCAAATGATGGGCGCCCCTTGCCAGCAGGGGCGCTTTTGCCTTGCTTGACTTCATTCTTTGATGATATATGCTTTCAACATCTTTTGTCTTCACCTCCGTTTGTCGGTGATTGATGAATCAGGTGAACTTGCTTGATGATGCGTTGGAAAGCCAACAAGATCATGAAAGAGTTGACTATCTTGGCAAAACTTGATGACTACCTTTGACCTTTTGAATTCATGGATGCCCTTGGCTAGCAGGGGCGCTTTTGGCTGCAGTTTGAACATTTTCTTTGAAAATCCTCGTCTCTTCGCGATTCGCGTTCGCCGTGTAGCTTGATTGGATTGAGCATTGTTGTTGACGACGCGAACGTGTGCATCTTAGCAATCACTTTCACCATGTTGCGTGTACGTGTGTTTGAAAAATGGCTAAGTCATTGACTGCATAGCCTCTTCCTTGTAGCAAGGCGTGCATCTTCCAGAATTAGTCAATTTTCAACATTTTTCACTTTTTAAAATCCCCGCCGTCGCAGAGCATCTTTCGCCATGGATTCTTCGTTGAAGCTTTTGAGGCTTAGATTTTGATACCTAGTACTAGCCATTTGCCATTAATGGCTGCGGAGGTCCTAGCTTTTCTCCTAAAAAAATGTAGACCCACTAGAGTAAAACAAAAATTTTGGTGATTTTGACTTGACCTCTGTGATCATGAAGTCAAATTATCCTATCAAAATCATTTTCAACTAATTCTAGAAAGGTCCTATTTTTAGGGGTTTTCCTAAAAACAGGGGAACGAAACCCTAATTTTCAAATTTTTAGAAATTTGCAAGTATCTTCCTTGACATAAACCCACAAAAAGCCTATGTTTTGTTTGACCTAAAATGGACTTTTGACAACAATTTTACATGATTTAGATAATTTTAATCAAAATGCCTTATTAAGCAAAAAATTAGTTTGGGTACAACATTAGGCTCTGTCTGGTGACCATGTCGGATACTTATGGCATAGAAGAACTGAGAATCTCTAGCTTTTGTAGACCAGTAGTCTTATCAGTTGGGCATTGGAGTCAGAACTTATTTCCTAATTCACCTAACAATTGGAGTTCTATTATTCACCTAAAACAAGACTACCTAAGAAAACACCTAAAAGATGATGATACTTTATGAAATGGGGAAAAACATTACAACATAACGAAAAGTGGAAAGAAAATTATTTACAAAAATTCAACACTCTCGAAGGGATGAAATGCTTTAAGTATTGCCTGTTGTATGGTAGTGAGAAGAGCCTTCCATTTGAATGTTAAGAGAATATAGGAATTCTCTCCTGTGAAATCATGGATCTGGAACGGCCCTAGCCAAAGGGAGTCAAGTTTACCGTGCATTCCCTTGGGCTCGTGTCTCTTGTCCCATAACAGGACCTTGTCTCCGATTTCAAAGTCTCGTTGCTGAGCCTTCTTGTCGAAGATCTTCTTCACTCGCTGTTGGTGCTAAGTGATCTTATCGACTACTTCCATCCTTTCCTGTTGTAGTTTCATTAGGCACAAGATGCATTTTTCGATCGGATCTTTGAATTCTTCATCTTCTACTGCGGATGCCAACTGCAAAGTGGACAACTCCAGAGTGATGGGTAACACAGCCTTCGTGCCATATAAGATAGTAAAAGGTTAAGTGCCAATAGCTCTCTTGGGCGTAATTCTATTGGCTCAAAGAGTGTCGTACAACTTCTTGTGCCAAGCTCGTTGAATGGAGTCAGCCAACTTGCACACCATCATGACAATGTTCTTGTTGGATGATTCAGCTTGTTCGTTACCTTGTGGATAGTAATCTGAAGAGTGGGACAAGGTGATGCCGTAATCAAAACAGAATTCTACCAACTCCTCTGACGAGAAGCTTGTTGCGTTGTTAGTCACGATCTTTCGTGGTACTCCGAAGCGCGTAATGATGTTTTCCTTGAGAAAGTCGCACATGACTTCAAAGGTAGCATACTTTGTAGGAATCGCCTCAACCCATTTTGTGAAGTAATCCGTTGTCGTAAGGACATAGACATGCTCCTTACTGGAATGTGGATTGATTGGACCTACGAAGTCTATGCCCCATTGCTGAAATGGAGCATCTATGATTACTGGCATGAGTGGGATGACTGCCAATTTGAGTTTGCCAACAAATTGTTGGCACATTTGGCATTTGTGCACCCAGTCATATGTGTCGGGAAACAAAGTCAGCTAGCAACCCTTGATGAGAAGTGGCCACCACATGCTTGATTGTGAAATGCCTCCAACAACCGCCGTTGTTGGTCCCTGCTGATGCATAGCAAGAATGTTCCATCAAGCCCAAACTTGTATAGAATGTTACCTCTAAGCACATAGCTTTATGCTCTTAACTTCAGAGTTCTTTTTTGTTGTTTTCCCAAGTGTGTTGGACATTCTCCATAAGTTAAATAGTACCACAGTACAGAATCAACTAGTAAGACCATTGGAAGGTCTTCTTCAATCTTTGTTCCTAGTACACCATCAACAGCTTGGTGCTTTAGATCACCGTCTTCTGCAATGAGCTGACACAAACCTCTCTCGTGGACGAGTTTGGTTGGCTTGATATCCAAGTCATATTCTTAGACCCTTGCAATCCAGTTACCTCTTTTGGTGCCCATCTCTTGTTGAGTTAGGACACTTTTGACTACAGGATCAGTGACATACACTATTGTGTGGGAATTTAAGATGTAGAATCTAAAATTCTTTACGGCCCTCACAATTGCATAGGCATTCTTTTCGATATAGGAGCATTGAGACTCGTTGTTTTTGAAACTATTGCTTATGAAGGCAATTGGCGATTCGGTCTCCTCATTTAGCTTTTGTGTTAGTATGGCAGAGAGGGTGTGTTCTGACGCGTAGTAATAAAGGATGAATTCTTTATTGAAATTGGGTTAGACCAGCACTGGTGCCTTATTGATGGCTTCTTTTGTTTTGACAAACGCCTCTTTTCCTTTTTCAGTCCATTTGAAGGTGGACATCTTCTTCGTCATTGCTGACATGGCTTTGGTTAGCTCTGAGAAGTCAGGTACAAATCTTCGTATGAAGTTGACTTTGCCAAAGAAGGAATGTACCTGGGTTGTGTTTGTTGGGAGAGATAGGTTCTTGATTGAATCAACCTGATGAGGATCAATCCGAGTTCCCTCTTTGGAGACAATATGGCCAAGTAACATGCCTTCCGTCACAGCAAAGATGGATTTCTTGGGATTCAATGATATGTGGTGGTATTTGCATCTCTCGAGCACTTTCACTAAGTGTTGAAAATGGTCTTGCTGCTTCTTTGACAAAGTGGTAAGGTCATCAAGGTAGACGACGATCAATTTGTCTTTAAGGTCCCCAAATGCCAAATCCATGGCTCTCTGGAAAGTGGCACCAGTGTTGATGAGGCCGAAGGGCATCCTTTCATAGGAAAACATACCCCACGGGGTAGTGAATGCTGTTTTGATTTCATCCTCCTTAGCCACCACAATTTGGTTGTATCCAGAAAAGCTGTCAAGCAATGACAACATCTCCAACACGGTTACTGTTTGCAATGTGTGCTCCATGATGGGTAAATGATAGTTATCCTTTAGGGATGATTGGTTGAGGTTCTTGAAATCTACATAGATTTGGATCTCTCCGTTCTTGCACACAGGAACTATGTTAGACACCCAGGTAGAATGATGGATTGCAAAAATAATCTTTGCGTCCACCATCTTCTGTACCTCCGTGTAGATCGTATCTTGGACACGTGGGTTGTAGTGTCTCCACTTCTGTTTGAAGGGCTTGATATCTGACTTGAGTGGAATTGTATGAGACAATTCCTTAGGTGTGAAGACATTCAAATCTTCATAGGTCGAGGCAAAGATGTCTCGATACTATCTTAACAAGGAGATGAAGCTGTTGCTTTCTGCTGTAGTGCAACACTTGCCCAAGTTAACAAGCTGGGGCTTGTCTTCGGTACCAAAGTCAACTTGACAGTAATCGGCAAATGTTTTGTTGACTGAATTCCTTTGATCTTGTACATGCCTGTCATGCCTATCATAGATATCCTCCAAGGATACTAGACCCTTGGGGATATTGTTGCTTCTCAATTGGATGATGCCTGATTCTGTTGCTTCAGAATCTTCTGCTATGGATTCTTTGAAGGGAGAAGCACTGCCTTCAAAGAATAACTCTTTGTAGTTGTCCCCTATACAGATGAACTCTTCGATGTCATCATCGTCATCGAAGACCTGCTAGTTGTTGCAATTGTTAGGGATTGTCGGCTTATAGACGAGCTCAATAGCAAAAGCATTCTGATGGAAGTTAAAATGGGGCATGAAGAGAGTAGCTGATACTGCGAGGGCATCTGCTTTGCTATTGTGCTAGCGCGGAATGTATTTGATGTTGAATGCTTTGAACCAGTCAATCGCATTCCACACTCTTTGTCAATAAGACAAAAGGCGACTTTTTCTTACTTGGTAATGCTCCTTGATCTGTTGGACGATTAGCTCTGCATCGCCTTCGACTTGGAGGAATTTTATACCCATATCCCTTGCATTTTTGAGGCCCAGTATGAACACGTCATATTTTGCAGTGTTGTTTGTATTATCAAACTGCAAGCGATAAACAAATGGGTATAAAGTACCTTCGGGAGAAGTGATGACAACTCCTACTCCCAAGCTTGCTGTTGAGCAACTTTCGTCGAATTTCATTGTCCACATCTTTGATCTTTCATTTGACGTGCTTGTGGAAAATGCAGTCTTTTGCTTTTCTTCGATTACTTCAGACAGCATGGTGTATGTGCTGGGACCCGTGCCTTGGTATAACACTTGTGCTTGAGGGTCCTGGGACTTGATCATTGTGAATCTCGATTTAGCCTCAGGTTCCAACTTGAAGCTGCCTTTCTTCAATGGGATTGTCGTGTACGACCAATCCAATTGGGTCTCTCCTTCGAGATCCTTGTAGAAGCTCCTACTCAATGGCATCCCGTAATTGATTGGAATGTCAACTATCAGGATGGTCATCATGATCTTCTTCTCCGGACAGGACATTAGCCTTACTTCAGTGTCTTTTAGTTGGCCGACTAACGACATCGGTTTTGACTCAAGTGAGTAACAATTGTCGCGAGTCTCGGTGCATGAGAGTCCCAACGCGTTCATGATTTGTAAGGGCATGACGTTGTTCGAAGCTCATGAGTCTATTATACAGTTGCTGAGTTTGAAACCTCCCATATATAGAGATATATAGAAATGCTTGGGCTTTTCTTCCGTTGGTACGAATGATTCTTGCAACGTGGGCTGGATTACATCTTGCTTCTTTACTACCTTCAAAATTTGATCCAATTGATCAGGATGGTCCTAGAGATACTCCAGCTGTGAAATTTGTACCTTCGTCTTCATCATGGTCAAAATTTTCTAAAGACGGATCTTGAGCATTTGGCGTGGTGTTCTCATGTGAAGACTTGGGATTAGAAGTGGAAGGCACTTCTTTTCCCTTTTCATTTGACTTCCATCTTTCTTCTTCTTTTTGTGCTTTGAAGTGCTGGGCACGTGTGAACACAGGCGTTGAAATATTCTCGTGATTGACAGTGAGATAATATTGATGGTAATCTTCTTCTTGATTTACGGGTTTGCTATGGAAGTATCCCATTGCGGAGTCGCCATCGAAGTTGTCTGTTTGTGGTGAGACAACGTTCGCATTTGGTGAAGGTACGAAACTCGAGCTTGGTGTAGCCTCAGTATATCCCATGCTTTGATTCATTCTCAGATTCTCAGGGCATGTGGATCCGGTGTGTTCTTCCGTCTCGTGGAAACAACAAAACACATTAGACTTCTCAGCCTTTGCTTGTCTTGGCAGAGGTCCTGGAAATCTAGGCTTGTAGTTGTTGAATGGCTGGAAATTGTTCCTCTTTGGCTGGTAAGGCTGGTGAGGTTGATATGGTGGTGGTGCGGGCAGTGCTTGCTGCCCTTGAGGGGGTGAATGTCTTTTGAGGATAGTCACCTCGTTGGTTACCTTCTGTAGCAGTGGATTTGCAGATGCTTGAACAAGCGGTCTGATTGCGTTGTTCTTCATCTTCCTGGTTGTGATCATGTTGTCTTCAAGCTTAATAGCTTCTTCTTGTGTAAGATGTAGATCCACTTCGTGGCCTGACTTCAAGAAGAAGGCTATTTTTGACGGGAGGGCGTTGATGAAGTTGTTCATCAAGATCTCGTCTGATGGGTTGAGTGTATGGGAGAGGCGTGTGACGAGGCAGTCAAACCTTGCCATGAATTCTCTTATCGGTTCAGTTGGCTCCATCTTTGAGTTTGAGAGTTGCGCAAATAACTGATGACTATCCTCGGCGGGCTTGAATCTCGCCAAGAATCTTTCACTCATGACCACCCAGCTTGTGATGATGCCTGGTTCTAGATGATTGAACCAGTTTGCAGCATTTTCCTCGAGAGTCTCAACAAAGAGACGAATGGTGATATCCTCGTGCGACAAGTGCAAAACGAAACAAGCCGCTGTGAACGTTGAGATATGCTCATCGAGGTGACGAGCTCCGTCGCCATGGAATCTCGGGAAATGCTTTCGCGATCCTTTGGGTGCAAGGCCTACGGGCCGATGTTGTCACCCCAAGGTAATAGGGTTGGATGCCTAGGATTTCTCCCATTTCGGCCATTGTCGTTGTTGCTGTTGTGATCGCCCATTGCTTGAGATGGAGGTTCTTCTTGAAAGTGATCAGGAACCTCTTGGAAGATTTGCTCTGCATTGAAGGCTTCTCCAACGTCTTCTTGAAAGAGAGGATTTATTCTCCTCCTTGTGTACATTTGGTAAGCCAGGGTGTTTATTGCCACGCAGAAGGTGGTAATACTAGCGTTTCGGTTGCAAGATCAGCCTTTTCTTCTTCCTCGTCTAGAGTAGTAGCTATGTTCCTCCACTGAGCAGGTGATGTATTTTTCTCGAAGATGAAGCTGTGCAAGCTACTAATGATGTCTGATTGCTCTCCTTCAATGAATGTGAAATTTGGTTGAAGAACTGTCGGAGTAAGGCATGGCTGTTCGACTGGAGCAGTAGGATGCCGGATAGTCATTCCCGTGACATAAAAGCATTAGCTTTTCTTTGTAGTTTTATGCCTCGTTGCCCCACGGTGGGCGCCAAAAAACTGTTGGCGTTACAATTCGTACCTCTGGAGTGCATATTGGCAACATACAGCTATGCACAGAATTAACTGCTCTTCAAATTAGGAGGGGAAGCTCCCTCTTTTGCTGTTATTGCGTAAAAGTAAAGTGTTCTAAATTTCCTATCTTTTTACTTAGCGGCAAGGCACAAGGGTGATAAAACTCAATGTGTTGCGGCTAAGGTTTCCTCTGGTTTTTGCGAGCCTTAACTACAACTAGGCTAAACTATCCTACCTCCTCAAGTAAAACAAAGCAAGAGG
The DNA here is from genome assembly GCA_007258455.2 of Sequoia sempervirens. Lineage (NCBI taxonomy): Eukaryota > Viridiplantae > Streptophyta > Pinopsida > Cupressales > Cupressaceae > Sequoia > Sequoia sempervirens. The sequence continues at coordinate 61,565 of VDFB02376405.1, read as the reverse complement.
GTGTAGGAGCAATATTTGGGGAATGGCTGGATCACTTGGGCTGATTGTCTCTCAGAATGCATTCGAAGACTCTGAACCATAGTTCCACGGGGACGCGTCCCCCTCGAAAAATGAGCCGTCTTAGAGACAGGGATGTTTCCGAAACGCGGGGACATTAGGGAAACGTCCCCTCACCGTCCCCCTGTTGTCTCCCCGTCCCTCCGTCGTCCCCTGAATGTTTCATTCAAAGGGAGACTTCTTCGCGTCTCGGAGTCTTCTCGGCGTCTCCAAGTTTCCCATGTCCCACTATTAAAATAATGATTTTTTAAATTTTTTTTATAAAATAAAGCCTTATCATAGTTAAATAATTAAATTTAAAGTTTAAAATTTTAATATTATATTATTATTAGTTATTTGTTATTATAAATTAAAATATAATATATTATATTATTAATTTTTTTTGACTTGGACTCTAAAGTCAAGTCTAAATTAAAATTTTTGGTTTCAACTTCATTTTTCATTTCCGTCATTCCATGTGTGCCCTGCGCGAGCGACTGCATCTGGCGTGCAACTCCATCTGGCCGCTGGCGTGAGACTCTGAGAACTGAACCGGAAGAGCTCAAGGCTACTAAGCTATGTGTGGATTCATACCAGGACCAGGTATTTTCGATTTAAGTTTTTAATATTTGCTTTTTATTTTTATTTTTCATTTCATAATGCCCAACACATGAGCAAGGGCAATGGGCCAACGAAAGGAGTGTGCATTGTGGAAGAATGCCTCAAAGGAATGTCAGCACATGGACTGCATCGCAGTCCCTGAGCTGACATCCCTTTGAGGCATTCGTTCCACAGTGCCACAAAAATTCAGAATTTTAAATTTTTAAATTTTTTTCCAAATTTTTAATTTTTTTTATAAATTTATTTATGCCATGGCATTGCCCATTATGGTTTGCATTCAGTCAAATAGTTCACATGCCTTGCCTGTGCTTCCACATTTTCATGCATTTAGTCAAACAGTTCACATGCCTTGCCTGTGCTTCCACATTTTGCATATCTTGCAATATTGCAATCCATGAGACCACATTCTTTCAACTTTCAAGTTTCTAAGTTCAGTTTATAGGTCTGATTTTTTTTTTTTTTACATCGTAGGTCTGATTATTTTTTATTTTTTAACATTGTTTTTGCAGCATCATCATCATAATGAGTTCACACAACAAAAGTGATGATGAACCAAAAATTCAAAGTGCAAATGATTCATCAGATGATCCTGACTTTCAAATAAGAGGGGAGGCCGAGGGTGAAGTTGAACCACAAGTACAACATGGCTCAGCCTCAAATACTCAAACTACCACAAGTTCCATTGGTAGTAAAGATAATAGCTGCCCTTCAGAACTCCTTTAAGAATGGGCCAAGGGCCCTTTTGATCCAAAAATCCCTTTAAAACAATTTGCATCCAAGGTAGCATTAAAACCTGGGGTAACTGGGGGCACTAGACTATGGAAGTGTCACATGTGGGAGCTTACATGGTTTGGCAGCATTACAAGAACTAATGCACACTTTCTTCTTATTCAAGGCAAAGGTGTAGATGTATGCAAAGTTGTGGCAAGTAACTTGAAGTACAGGGCTGAAATTTTAAAATTATGGGGTTGTAATGAGGATGAAGTGCCTATATCTGCTACATTGCCACATAAGAGTATGGGTGATCAGATTTCAGCAGTGTCTACTTCTACTTTGTAGAGTTAAAGGCCACCAAATCCGTTCTGTTCAAGTGCAGCAAAGCCTAGGGGGAAACGTAAGATGGCATCTTCACAACCTTTAGCAGATTTATTCAATGTGCAGGCAAAGGATGAGGTAGATGATGCCATTGGAAAATTCTTCTTTGCCAATGGCATTCCATTCCATGTGGCTCACTCTCCTTATTATAAGGAAGCCGTGTCAAAGATAATAAGGGCAGGACAATCATATGTGCCACCAGGGGAGAATAAATTGAGGACAACAATCTTGGATCAAAACTATTCCAAGATTAATATTTTGATGGAGAAGATGAAGAGAACCTGGGTCACAAGTGGATGCAGTGTTGTACCCAAAACCAAAATTTTTGCTTCACTAAGGCATTTTGTTTAATTTAGTCTTAATCCTGTTAAAGTGATGTCAGAAGGTCATTTTGGGGTTTTCAAATATGGAGTTGGTGTTAATGTCATGTCAGTCTATTACTGAAGAGATTTAAGGAAAATGAAAATTTGAAGGAAAATCATCAAAATTTTCTATCTCTGGAGAAGGGAGCACATTTTTAAAAGGGCGCCCTCTCTTTAAGGAGATCTTGTTTTTAGGGTTTGTCACCTCCAGCAGACATTTGTCCGGCATCACGTCAGCTTCGCAGTAAGCTATCAAGATTGTCAAACGGAGCTGTTTCGAGCAAGTTGTGGAAGATATAGTGCAAAACGAGGTGAAGACGAGAATTGACTAACATTGGAGGAAAAGCGCAGCTTTTCAAAAAGGCGCCCATCTTTTTGAGGTGCTAAATGTAGGTTTTTGGCTAAAAGCCACCCAAGATGTTTGTCTCATGTTTGTTCAAACTTTGTGACACATCCGTCAGTGGGTGAATCTGAGTTGCTTAAGTGCCTGAACTGGAGGTCAAACCTGGGGTCAAATCTCAGTCAAAATATCAAAGAAAAAGCAAAAGAGCACATTTTGAGAAAGGTGCCTGAGCTTTTCAAGCCTTTAATGCTTTCGTTTTGATGATATCAAATGTTCAATGTGTCCGTGTTACGTTCAGCTTTCCGTTGCCTGTCTCCGTCAGATCAGAGGATGACTCAACAGCTTGCAGTCGGAGTTTTTGTGTTATTCTAGTCAGTTCCAGAAATGGCTAAGTCTGGAGGAAAAGAGCAACTTTTCAAAAAAAGGCGCCCTTGATTTTCACCCCTCAGATGATGTTTTCTTGGGAAATGTGCCTTTGCAGCTGTCATGCAGAATGAAGTCAGCTACGCAGTGAACCTGGGTCCAGTCCTGAAAATTGGTAAAACAGAAGTTATGAAGGATTTATTTTTCCCTTCGTATGAAATGCAGAAGTCAAAATTTGACTAAGTCTGAGAAAAAGTGCAGCTTTTGAAAAAGGCGCTTGGATTTTTGAGCCTTCAGATGTCAGTTTTATGGTTTCCAGTCTCGAGATACCTTTTGATCAGTTTTTGTTCAGCTCTGCAATGCACCTGTCAGCTAGCCAATCGGAGAAGTCAGTCAGCCAGTGTCAGAAGATGAACAGAGGTCCCGACAGAGGTTTTAGCTTAAATTTTCATGAAATTTGGCTAAGTCTGGAATTCGCCTTCAGAGCTCAAAGTTGAATTTTCGAAAGAGAGTTGAATGGACGCTTTAACTGGAGTTCTGACTGTAGTTAGACTAAACGTTTTCTGGGTTGTCATCTTCAGTTCGTATATTGGCATGTTGAGTGATCTTTTAGTTCGCATGTCGAGTTAACTAGTTTGCATGTTCAGTTAACAACCTTGCATGTTGAGTTAATTTGATTACATGTTGACTTAACTGAAGATTATTCTTGAAAGTCAACTTAAGTTCACATGCATGGCGAATTTGGTTGCAATTGTGAAGACTTTGTGAAGTTGGCGAATTCACCTTTTGTCAACTGAAGTTCTAAAAGGGACGGCATAAATGATGAAGCATAGTTTTGTGAAGCTGACGCATTTTACAAAGAATGGTAACTTAAGTTCCAAAAGGGTTGTTATTTTTAGCATAAGTGTGAAGTTGGCGCATTCATTCTATGTCAACTGAAGTCTTGAAAGGGTCGCTATATTTGGAATATTTAAAGCATAAAATATGGCGAATTTCTTATTGTCAACTTTAGTTCTCAAAAGTGACACTTTAGTTCTAAATTGTGAATTTAAAGCAAGTGTGAAGGATGGCGAACTTAATGTGGATTGCTAACTAAAGTCAAAATCGCATGAAGTTGTTAACTGAAGATTGAAAAGGGAAACCCTAAAGCATGGCGATTTATTTAGCTTATCTTAGTTTCAGTTAACTGGAATGAGGTCCAATCACAAGCCAAGCGCACTTTTCAAGGATTCCATGCTTTGTGCGAATTTCATAGATGAAAATCTATTTAACCAAGCAATGGCGTCCATTATTTCATCATCTTTAGCTTCGAAGTTCATATGTTTCTTGAGCGACCAGCAAGCTAAAGGTGCTACAGGTGTCCGAATTCAGCGTTCTTCATATCAACTAGTTCAGATTGTTCAGAGGAAGAAGATTCCAGACTTTATTTTCACTTTGCATGCAGGTTTCATCAAGTTCCAAGGAAGAAGTTGGCGAATTTTTCAGAAGTAGACAAGCAAAACTTTCTATCTTCTGTCTTATTTCTTCTATTTCTCACCTTAGGTACTTTCTTCGTATGTCAAAGAAAGTCAACACATTCAGAATCTGATCCTCTGGGTTTGCATTCTTCAGCATTTGCAGCAAAACCCACATCTTAGATTTTTTCGAGAAAATCGCTCCGTAGCCTTCATTTTGAAGCTCTGTGCTTTTTTCCGAGAATCTCTTTGCATGTGGGCTCGAAACACATTTTTTCGAGAATTCAGCTATTTGGGTTTGTTCAGAATTCCGTTGTGCACAAAACCCACGTTCCAGAAAAACTTCGAAAATTTCTTTCGTCATAGGCTATTTTTAGCCTTGTCCAGAGGTTTTCAGAAAGTTCTTCAAGTATATTCGACTTTACAGTCAAAAGTCCTCATTTTCAAAATGCAGTTCAATCTCATTGATTACAAGGCCAAATCGGCTCTTGCACATAATTTCATCAAGACTAAAGACACAGACCTGAATCATGTTTATCCAGTGGTTAATTTGAGCAGTCTGGAGGGTGTTAGGAGCAATTCGTTGAGGAATCTTGAGCGTTCCGGGTTGCTGGCAGTGGCATCCATTCCTGTTACTACTTTCGATCTTGAGTTCGTTCTTGCTTGCATCAAGCATTATGACTCATCTTCACGACAAATCAGATCAATTGACGGGAGGGTTGTTTGCAGTATCAAACCGAAGGACATAGAGAAATGTTTTGCTATTCCTCCTCGTTCAGATAACTTTACTGTGGTTCTTGAAGCCTGTGAGAAGATATGGGATGCTGATCAACAACGTTCGCAGAGGAAGGTGGCTCAGAAATGGCTGAAAGTTCAAAAGACTAACATGCCTAAAAAGGTTGGTCGTGGTGAATTCAAGGACGAAGTTGCTGTTTTGATAACTTTACTCAATCGAGTTACCGGTCAACAGGATGCTAGCACTTTCCGTTCATGGATGTTTTACCTAATTACCAGAATTCTTGATGGCACAGAGCATTTTGACTGGGCTATGTTGATTAGTGATTGCTTACATCAGCAGATTACTAATTTTCTCAAGTATCATGAGTTTCACATGATATCATACTTGGTCTACTTGGTTGCATTTCAAGGTAGCTACAGGCTTCTAAAAACTAATGGCACTCTCGGTGTTCAACGAGTTCATGAGTATTATCCTCAGTTGGAGTTCTCTCAATCCGAGCAAGACTTCCGAGCAGTCAACGATCACTTTTCTATGAGGACAGTTAGAGATCTTGACAATGAAATGCACATTCGTATTTCTGCCGAGGCAAAATCAGCGATGGACACTTGGGCGGATTGGTTTATCCAGTTCCCTACTTTCACATACATCCGGGTTTATGGATATGTTGGAGAGCCCCTGATGTTGCCAAGGTATCCGTCAGACAAGATCATCTTCATGGAGTTTCTCAGGCAGATGCAACATGTTCATTTCTTTCTTCGCAATCGTCATAAGACTGCGGCCAATTTTCCATTTACATTGGGAATTTTCACATGCAATGCAGCAACAGATGCCAAGCTTATGTCAACCGAGATAGAAAGGTTCAAATTCAAGACTCATACTGAGAGGCGTTCCTATGATCCTCTTGGTCATTATGCAGACAGGTTGGAGCGAGGGATTGCACATAAGCCAGCACTTGAAGATTTTGGGCTAATTGTGAAGATGAATTCGAGGTTCGTCGTCGTCACTATTGTAGACTCACTATCGGTCAGCTCTCTGATTACCTATCAGAAGATGTTGATGGTCTATCAGATGATGATGGAGAAGTTCTTCTCAATTCATATGTCAAAGATCAAGTTGCTCGGCAGCCACTTCGCTCACCTGATTGGTATGCTAAGGAGAGTACTTCTATCGAGGAGGTTTCCAGATCAGTTATCAAGACTAGCAAGTTGTTCTTGGAGAGCAAACGGAAGCGGAAGTCAGTTCCTGTGACAGAGCCGCCAAAGGATTTCTCTTCGTTGCCTTCTACTTCTAGGGCAAGACCTCGAGTCAAGGCCATTGTGATACCTCCTGAAGGGGTTAGACTCAGTGGAAACACGGGAAAGAGAGCTACTGGTAAGAGGAAGCAGAAACAAGTTGAGAATGTTCCTGAGATTCCAGTAGAGAGTTATTCGGCTGAACCTCAGTTGAACCTCCTAGTCCACCTCACATGCAACCTATTGACATAGATTCTGAGCCGAGACACCAATTCAAGCTGGATCGGAGACACCTGAACCACCACAGTTGATACATCAGGGACATTTAATTGAAAATATTGTTCAGTCTTGTTTGGCTCGAAGTCTTTTGGGAAGAGAGAGAGAAACCGTCAACCTTGATTTTGTGAGTTCGGTGTGAACCTTCAGAGAGAAGTCGAACAAGAAGATCAAGAAACAGTGCATATTGAGAAAACTCCAGAATCAGAGATTGTTATAGAAGTTGCTATTCCTCCAGAGGGTAAGAGCCTAGATGAAGTCGAAGTTGGTGACTTTACTTTTACTAAGGCAAATCTTGGCAGGACCACTCGAGAGACAGATGTGACTCTTCTTAAGATCGTCACCAATAATCTTGAAGAACGAATCACGAAGGATGGAGAAGATAAGGCTTTGCTTAAGGCTGAAAACAGTCAACTTCGTCAATATATTTCTGATCTTGTTCATGGAAATTCAAGTAGAGCGCCTGTTCTTCCTCAGAATACACCTGCAGAACAACGAAAGTTGGATCAGTTAGTAAGCATGGCAGACTATTGGATAGCTGGATTGAAGATTTCGTTGCTACAGGTCAACGTCTTCTTGCAGATTTGTATCAGTTGAGGAGTGATGCAATAAACTCCGTCAAGGTATTCAGTTGCTCGAAGTTGCGGTTGCAGAGAGTTTGGCAAAGGATCGTGTTCTGGTGTCTCAATTATCTGTTGCATACGATGCCTTGGAGATTGATGAGGATCAAGAGAAAGTTTTTACTTGGAGAGAGCAGCACCTTCTCAAAATGGAAATATGTGAGAAGATCTCTACCAAGTTATTTTCAATGAAAGATGATGTGGTTGGAGTACTTGCACTTGTCAGTGGTTTTGTTGTTTAGATTCCGTGTCATTATCTTCTTGAAGATGGCACGTATGTTGAGTTGGACAAAGTACAAGCTGAGTTCGAGAAGCTGATTCGTGACAGCCTTGAAGGAGAGCCAATGGCGCCTAAGTTAGAGAATATTTCAGTTGTTTCAGCCAGTCTCAGAAAGGCGATTGAAGATTGTAAAGATGGCATGCACACAGTCAAAGAAAGTGGTAGAGAACTAAAGAAATAGACTGTTAATTTGGGCAGCATCAAAGTGCCGGATACAGAGAGATTGATGAGTTCTTGGTCGAAGTGTTAGACCGAGATGACATGGAGTGATCTGCCAGTTGGAACCTGCAGTTAATTTCGAGGGTTGAGTCATGAGCAGCAGTTAACTCGACTTTCAGTCTTGAGTTTACTTGCTGACTTAACACATGCTTATCTCGTCCTTGGAATTATCATCATAGGAGTTAGGGTTAGGGTTTCCAGTTAACTGAGAGGTAGTGTCCAGTTAACTTTGCTTTAAATAAGGACGTGCATGCTTGCACATGGTCCATTTAGGTTAAATGTATCGGTTAACTGATGGTAGCTTTCCAGTTAACTGTATAGTTTACTTCATTAGGGTTTGGCGCATATCTTGCATGCATTGCAAGAACTGTAGTGAACGCAAGGTGATTTTAGGGTTACCTACACCTGATGTATATAAATAAGAGCTTTTGCTCATTTGTAAATTAACTTTTGCTTGAGAGAGAAATATATGCTGTGCCTACCTTGCCCTCAATATTGCTCTTTGGTATTTGTTCATGCGTCTTTACTTTATGATCAATTGTTATGCCACATAGGGTTTCATGCGATTGTGATGGTGAATTCTTTCCATAGTTTAGATAAATCTGTTTTGTGTTCAATGAGCTTGTTCAGATTGAGATGATAGTTGTGCCTACCTTGCCTTCAAGTAGAGAATCTACACTTGTTTATCGTATGGTGTTGTGAACAATAAACTTATTCGGATTGAGATAATAGTTGTGCCACCTTGCCTTCAAGTAGAGAATCCGTATTCAGTTTATCGTGTGATGTTGTAATCAATAAACTTGTTTAGATTGAGCAAATAGATGTGCCACCTTGCCTTCAAGTTGAGGGTCTATACTTGTTTATCGTCTGATAGTCAAACCTTGCTCTGTTTCCTCATGCTCTGTTTTCTTGAGGAGACTGGATAGAATTTAAGCAATTAAGTTTAGTTGTAGTTAGTGAATCTGCGAAACCAGAGTAAATTCTCAGCTGCAACGTATATAGTTTTCAAGAAAGCCTTGTACCTCTACAGCTGAAACAAAAAGACAGGAATTAGTTTAGTTTATTTCCCTTTGCAGGTATTTTTGTCAAGCACAACGAGGGAGCTTCCCCTCCTAATTTGAAGAGCACTCATTGCATAGTGTGCATAGCTGTTCGTACCAACTCTTACTCCAGAGGTGCTAGTTGTTACGCCAACATGCAGCATAGTCATAGATGGGTGGACGGACATTAGGCATCGCCCACTCATCAATATCATCGTTACATCTATAGCAGACCCTTATTTCCTTAGGGCTATTGATTGTCTAGGGCATAGCAAGGATGCCCATTATCAGCTTCAGATCCTCAAGGATGCTATAGAGGAGGTTGGGCCACAAAATGTGGTGCAGGTAGTGACAGATGCGGCCCATGTGTGCAGAGTTGTAGGGAGGTTGATTGAGGCAGCCTATAGACATATTTTCTGGACTCCTTGTTGTGTGCATGCTATGAATAACGCACTTAAAGACATGGGTAAAATCAGCTAGATCAAATCTATTGTCAATGATGCTAGAGATGTGCAAATGCTTATCTGCAACCATCATCATTCACATGCACTTTTCAGGTCCTTCTCCAAGAAGGAATTCCTGAAGCTTGTAGAGACTTGGTATGCATCATACTTTATTCTCTTGGAGAGGATGCTTGAGTTGCAAAAGCCAATGCAACTAATGGTAATGATAGCAGAATGGAACAGATGGCCTGAGTCGAAGACACAACAGGGATTGAGGGTTAAGGAGGTGGTGAAGAATGATGTCTTTTGGGCTGATGCCAAATATATTGTCTCCATCATTGAGCCAGTCTTCAAAGTTATTAGATTTGGGGATTCTAATGCACCTTCCCTTGGAGAGGTATACGAGTGCATTGATTCCATGCTTGATCAAATGAAGGCTAAAGTGCGAGAGAAGGACCCCACAATGCAATTCTACACCGAGCATATTTATCCAATCATTCAACATAGATGGGAGAAACTCAACACTCCCTTACACATGGCTGCCTACGCATTGAACCCAAAGTGGTATGTGCCACGTCCGGGCAGAATGACACCTATGGAGGATGTTGAGGTGAAGGAAGGGTTCATGAAGGCCATTGACAAAATGTATGATCCTATAGAGGCCAGCTTGCTTCGTACTGAGTGGACAAAATTTGCTACTCTTTGGGGATATTCAGAGGCAGCCAAAGTAGATTTGGAGACTATGTCACAGGAGGACCCCAAGTTGTGGTGGACTATGCATGGGCCTAGATCTTTGATTACTACTCTAGCCATTCGTTTGCTGTTCCAGGTTTCTAGTTCTTCTACTTCTGAGAGGAACTGGTCCACTTATAACTTCATCCTCTCTGTTAAGAGGAACAGGCTCACTTCTAGGAGGGCAGAGAAGCTTGTGGCTGTACATAGTGCCTTACATCTCATTGATCGCAGCACAACTACATACAAGGAGAGTCTAGCAGCCAGATGGGATGTAGAGCCAGAAGAGCCAGCACACATAGATGAGGATGCTACACAGACAGGGCTGGTTGGTATTGGTTTAGATTAGCTTGAGCATTTGGGGTCCCCGTCTGATAGTTCCAATGATGAGGAGATTGGCATGGAGCTTGGAGTTGGAGATTATTAGATCATTAGAGGCATCAAGCCATTAGCTATTTAGTATTTAGTATTTTTTTTTGAAGTTTGAACACTGTTGTGTTGATAACTTGATACTTGATTGTAATTATGAATCATGACTATGAAATTTTGAAATTCAAATTATGAAACAACTAGTTCTCGTTCCAATCACAATTTCTATTAAGTTACAAGTATATTTTCATTTTGATTATCATTGTTTCAATGTTCACTAGTTCAATGAAATCATTGCAATGTGTTTAAACTCTAAAATTTACTTTTTCCTTAGGCTTTTATAGTTATACATCTTTTTATAACTAATTTTTTAAGTACTATATGTATTTCAGCGCACTGCTCCCCCGTCGTCCCCTCGCTGCCCCCAAACTTAGGCCCTCGCGCCCCCGCGCCTCTGATTCCCGTCCCCTACAATCCCCCCGTCCCCATCCCCGAAACTCCGTGGAACTATACTTTGAACTTTCAGATCTACGCTGGAATAAGGTCTTATGCAAGCAAACACTCATACGATAAGCTAAATCTTAGGATTTCCAAGGAGGTGACGACACCTGTCCGAGGTGTAGGCTGAGATGTAGATTACTAGAAACAACACAAAACGATGAACTGGATATCTGGATTCCCGAGGAGGTGACGACACCTGTCTGAGGTGTAGGCTGAAATCTAGATCATAAACAACATCAAATGATAACTATTAATCTCCAAATTCCTAAGGAGGCGTTGGTGCCTGTCCAAGGTGTAGATTGAAACAATAGATTATAAAAACAAACGTTGATAGAACTTGAAACTTTGGATCAAATTGCACATTTTCCTTTTGATGTATTTCTTCAAACTTGCTCAACAATTTACAAAGATTTGGGACAACAAAGGTACGAAATCATACACAATTACAATCAAACCAAATAACTCTCATCCAAGAGTGAACATATATTGACTTGCAAGCTTGATGGCACAACGACGCAACAATTTTGTGCAGTAATAAAAGTTAAACAATAATGAGCAAGGATGCTCTTATTTATAGAAGCTCAAAGGAGTAGGGAACCCTAAAATCTCCTTGAGTTAACAATGAGTTCTTGCCAATCAGCAAGATTTATTCCTATGTCTAAAAGTAGGTAACCTAATAGTTAATTGGAAAGTCTACTCCAGTTAACTAATTCTAAACTAAAAGAGAACTCCAATATACAAAAATGCCTCCAAAATAGACATCCACAATTAGTGGGACAGTGAGTTAACTTGGAAAGAGGCATCAAGTTAACTCCTGTGCCATAAATGCTATTTTGGAGGGGTAGGATGTCCTAACTGGGTGCTTACACCTCATCAACAATTCCTCTAACTAGTCATTTATTCCCTCTGCATTTGGACAACTGATACTTCGCAAGATGATGACGTGTCGTCGCAACATTTCCTTGCCACTCACAATCTGCTCTTGATATTCAATAGTCTTGGTAGCTGCGTCATCTAGCTTTGCCGACATGGATGCGATTTGACTTAACCTGTAATCAACAGGATCACCGCAGAAACTACTACGGATGAGATCCTGAAACTGTGTTTGTAGCTCAACTAGCTCGACGTATGCACCTCTTTCATGCTGGTAAAGGCAAGGGATAGATGTTACCAATGTTCTCACGAACTTGATAACACCTGCTACGATCTGTTTGTACTCAACCAATTCCATAGAGTTTGTATCATAAGCTTTCACTTTGTATGCAAGCTATTCTTTCCAAGTGTAAAGATGTTGCTTGTTCTCCTTTGTAGTAACTGAATTGTACGCCATTTGCAAGTTTGAGATAGTGATCTTGTCTATAGGCCTCTTCTCTGCTGTATCTCATTTTGATTCCTGAATCTCCGCGCGAAGGTCATTGGCTCTGTACCTTAGCTGGTACAACTTTGCAAGCATACACTAGACCCTGATGACGAATTCTTCCACTTGATTTCTCAAGTGCTTTCCATATAAGATCAGCCGACTTAGCTGATTTTGTTTCGCAGGGAGCTCCAACATCTATGGAGGTAAGGCATAGATGTTTGATGTACCATGCACCAAATTGGATATATACAGTGATGGAGCCCCTAAATTTTTTTTTCCCATCTCAAAATTTTGCAAAACTTGGATTGATCCCTTGTCTTGGGGCTTAGGGTTTCATCTCTCATAAAAAATTGAAGGGTTTATGTTGCTAGAAACCCTTCCTTCATAATCCCTAAGCCTGTGTCCTTGCCAACGTTCTAATTTGTCGTTGACCTTTTGTAAAAGGTTCCTGCTTGTCCAAGTTGTGACTTGTGTTATCGAGTTCATTCTTTTACCGACCCCTTGATCCTAGCGGTCCCGGTCGATGCCCGTGGTTGAGTTAAAATTATTGCCTTATTTTAATTGAGGTCGATGTCTTCCAAATATTTTGTCTAAAGTCCAAGCTAAGGTTTTTAATATTTGCCTAAGGTTTTAACCTTAATGGTTATATCCCTGACCGTCGTCTGCCTAGTGATGGCCCCATCTTAAAACTAACATTTTCGGCATGTGCAGATATTAGGTTCTATGTTGACCGTTGATCATCGCAAGCCAATCTCCACCGTTCCCCACTTCCCTGTCTCGTTTTATTCCTCATTAAAATAATCACATAGGCTGGCGGGAGTAAGCCGCGTGTGTTCTACATTGGCGGGCTCAGTACCTTTGAATGATCTGCGAGCGGTATTAAAATGAAATCGACGATGGTCGTTGGGTGATGTGGCTTCATGTTGGCCACTCCCCACCACCCCATCCGATCTTATTTTATATCAAAGAAATCTCAGCGAGGGAGCGGGCGGATTGACACCTATCGCTTCATGGAGGGACCTGCTTGGCTTTGGAGACGGAAAACGCTTTATGGAGTAAAGATTGATGGTTGATGGCGGGAGACGTGGGTTAATCCTGACTGCTCCCCTCCATCCCGTGATGGACCCACTCGTACCTCTCATATCTCAATGGGAAAGCGGGCGATTGCCACGTGGATCAATCTAAAGGGTTGAATGGACATTAGTAAGGGTGAAATATTAATAAATTTGCCGAAGAAGACATGAAGAATTAAGGGTGCAAGATAAGAATTATTTTCTCAGGCACATGTTTGAGATATAATGAGTAGTTTTTGATCTTGACCGTGATTTCTGTCAGGGGTTTGTACACGTGGGAAGGTGACATTGAAATAAGGTAGGGTATGGATCGATGGTTTGAGATTAAATCATGATTGTTCCCCATCGTCCTATTAAGATGAGTTGCAAGTGGGTTATTTCCCATGGGCGAGGGGGAAAACATGACACGACAGGCTTTCTTAATTGCTAAGTGGGTATTTAAGTGTGCTGACAGAGTGGATGTCTATCCACATGGGTTTTTCTAATTAGACAAAGGCAAAAGACATGCAGTCGGATTTTTTTATAATAAATTACTTTGATTGTAATTATCTGTCGATCCATCTCGACGGGTGATCAACAACTCAAATTCAAAATCAATCAGCTGATTGTCAGCTCACTCGCACAAGCCTTCCTCAAACATTAATGGTAAGTAGGCTCAATTTGGTCAATATAATGAGGATCGACAGCCATATTTTTCTTCATAGTTTGCAATTAGAAAGCTGAGAAATTAAGTTTAAGTTCGTGAAGAAGATGGTGTAAGAAGTTACAGAGATATTGAGGTAGCTTTCTCCCAGGTGAGTAAGTATTTATACCTGCTTGTTTTCAATTACGTATAAGTTAGTTTGTCAACTCTAAAGTCTTGGGGTGGTCAGGGTTTTGTAGTTTGCAATCTCCTTTTAAGTTGATAAGAATTGCGAGGATTTGAGTGTTTTATTTTGCAAAAGTTCTTTTAAAAACAAACTGGTGAAAATTCTGCCTGCAATTAAGAGTCTCTTTGTTCTCGTTTTGTCCTCTGTGAGATGGGTGAGCCAAGTGAGTCTGTCAAGCCAGTTAGAATGTCTAGGAGACTTAGTCTGCATAAATCTCTGGATGGTGTTCCTAAAACTGAACTTGGCATACCGGGAGCTCTTGCAACACTAAAGGGCAGAAGGAGTGCCCGTGGAAAAATAAAGAAGTGTGTTGTCAAGAGCATTCATAATTTGAGGAGCAGGGTTGTTTTAGAAGAATTGGTCAAGTTTAGAAAGAAAGATTCAGTCAAGCCTGTGAGGGAAGCGAAGAAGAAGAATAAATATCACAAGGCTTACATGGGATGATGGAACTCTCCCATAGAAGTTTTAGACAGCCCTTCAGGTGATGGAGATACTGACCCAGAGTATGGCAGATAGCTGCTCACTCTGGAGCCACATGAGGATTCTGATGAGGAAGGAGTAGTCGCTTCTCCAGTTTCAACACGAATGCGGAGCGGGCGGGCATACTTTGATGCTGACGAATCAGAGTAGCGCCCCGACTTTATTTTTGTTTTTGATGACACCATGGCCACTACAGTGGACTTGTCCTCTTCAGCAAGACTTATCCTCTTCAACAAGCATATGGTTTTTTTGTCTTTGATGCTGACGGTGAAATTCTTTTGGCTAGTGTGAAGGAGAGGTGTTGGACTCTATTAATTTGATGGCAAATATGCCTTTTCCGGTTAGTATGTGAGTTTTTGCCTTGGGTGCTGATGGAGAATCTTCTTTGATCGACGTGGACAGAGAATTTTGGCGCTATTGCAACAACAAACGATGCCTTTTGGAAGGTTGGCTGGTCTTCTTCAACAAACTTCATGATGTTTTGTCTTTGGTTTCCCCCCTATTTTGCAATGATCAAATGCAACTACCTGGGGAATCTCTAAAATTAGGGTGAAATTAACTGTCACATGCAAATCAAATTATAATTGTAATTTTGGCCTAATGCTTGTTGCTCCCATATCTCTATAAATGGGATTTCAGGGCCGGTTACAAGGGTTGTCGGGTGGTTGGTTGATCTGGGATTGATCACACAGAAAATTGTAAAGGGATACTGAACAGTGTAGTGTTAAGTCTTAGGTTCGAGTTTTCTGATATGCATATGTAATATTGATAGTAGTATTGACAATATAGAACAAAATAGTGCAAGTTCGACACCATTTCCTCTCCTATGTATCAAATTTATAAGCTATAAATAATATAATCAATGGTTATCTTATTTGTCTCTATTGATTTCCAATGGGTGTGGTTTTACTTTTGCTAATTAATTCAAGGAATTGATGTAAATGCTTGAATACAACCATAGGTTTATATTAAGTTAAGTACTAGGATGCTAGTAAGAAGTGATGGTTGAGACATAATGTTGAAATACTGTAATGCAGTATTTCCAAAGCTTTAAATAATGTCATGTGTGAAAATTGCTGTCAAATTATGCGGGTATTAGTATTGACTCTGTTGCAAGGATGAGGCACTGGCCTATGTGAGGTAATTATGTTGCATTGTGTCAATTAATTCAGCCACTAACCATTCATTAAATGAAATTCTATGAAACGGGTTACAAAGATATGAGGTTTTACCATTCTCATGCTCTGAATGTGAACTATTATTAAGAAGTAGCCAACTTTGATATGTTTTACTAGCTGAGCCTCTATATGATAATTATCTGTGTATATTGCAATGTTATTGATACAAGTGGCACAAGAATATTATTATGTGAACATTGCTAGGACTACCCTCCTGTGTTTCACAGAGCCCGAAGTGTAGAAGGGCCTGAGAATCTTTACTTGTTTGTTGGCCAATCCTTGCCTTTAGTTACCATTGGATTTTGGCAAATTCATAGGTAAACGGTAAGATTAAGTTTGGTTCTAAAAAAATAACCAACAGATTGGCGAGTCCGCTGGGGAGTGCACTTAGAAATGTGGTTGCAGGCTGTCCTATTAAAGAGTCAAATATGTGCTAGAGAGTATATTTTTCATGCCTAGCTTTGTGCCAGTGAGTCAATCCTCCGAAATGTTGCAGGGAATTGCTGTGTTTCCCTTGAAACCTGCGAATATTATCAAAATCTACCACCATTCCATGAATATTTTTACAATTTCTCACTAGATGTGGGTGGCTACTCCGAAATCTCTGAACCAAAATGTATTTTTTGAGAAGATCCAGTCAAATGGAATGAAAAGTTGTTGAAGAAAGGATTAGGTAGATCTGCAGTCACACAATAAAATACCTTGATAGAAAGCTAGAGAGAAAATTTCAAAGGACTCCAATATTAACTTAAGAGAGTAAAAGAATTTACTAAATCTGAACATCTAGGTCAGATTTTGAGTACTCAAAATTTGGAAAGGGTTGTGGTGTAGAAGGTATGAAGTATTCACATGTGACTGCTGATCAAGGAGGCTTAAAGTGAAATCAACTTGTGAAGGAAACTCCATTTTATTGAAGTTTCATTCCTCTGAAGAAGTAGGTGGCGACTCTATGCAAAGAACCTGATGATAGCTTCACATCTGCAAAGTTTTCCAGTCACAAACATAATTCAAAGGCACCCACAACACATCTAGGTATTTCCCCTGTTTTGGTTTTCAAGAAACATAAATTTGTAGGAAAACCATATTGAATGATTTGGAGAAAATTTTGTTCCCTATTAAGTGATTTAAGCACAAATAAAGGGAATAGTAGTAATAAATTGACATACTTCTAAGGTATAATTGGAGATATTTGTATTGGGTTGAAGAAGTATGCTTATCTCTGAAATCTGCCTCATAGAAGGAATATGATATAGATATATTTTAGCCATGTACTTTAAAATCATGATCAAATGAAGAAGTAAGGCAGTAAATGATCAACTATGAAGTTGATATTTGAGGGTTGAATAGGGATACAAGGAAATGTTTTGTTCCCCTGTGTCTCCTTGTGGAATATCAAGTAAAACCATGCAGGGCATACAACCTTTATCATGCCCTCAAAGGAATTTCTCTATTTAGAGATATAGGCCATTAGACTTTAGTGGTGTTCAAGGTTTCCCGAACATGATTCCTAATGATGTTAGGAAATATTTGCCCAAATTTACAGGGTAAAGTTCAGAATCAGCTTCTAAACATTTGTATGCATCCATAGATTTTTTGGGAGATTATGAGGTAAATCTTGAGGATGTTGTCATGAAGCTTTTTCTTTAGTCTTTGAAGTAAGATGCTAGAGATTGGTTTTCATATAATCATATTTACCAGTATGTTCTATAGCTTCATGGAATGAGTTCGTGATAGTATTTGTAGAACATTTTGGTGAAAGGGTTAATCCAAATGTGGTAAGAAAAAGATTCATGGAAATTGAGAGAGATGAAGAGGAGTTGGTTCTTGCTTTTAACATCAGATTTGTAAAAGCAATAAGAAATATTCCCGAAAACATGCAACCAAGTGATGCCGAGTGTCTGGTGGTGTATCTAGGTGCATTTGATAATAAAATGAGTTATTTGTTAAGAGATAAGGAGCCCACAACATTGCATCATGCATATCAATGTGCCATGGACATTGAAAATAACATGAAATATTTAATAATGAAAGGATATATGGCTACAAGTGTTTGTTTCCTAACACACGTCATGTAAATGAAATTCATAAAGATGAGAGAGATGGTCAAGGTGAAGATACTTTTGATGAATTAACTTGTTCAGCCTCGCAACATATTAATCATGGACAAATTCAAGGTGAACCTCAACAAAATTTAAACAATGATGATCAGATGCTTTTTGTTTGAAGACTGTCTAGTATGACAAAGCATGAGGGAGAATCACCATATGAATTGTTAACAAGGTTCTTGGATATCTTGTTAGAAATCCCCAAAAGGTTGAGACCTAAAGACTCAGTATGTATTGACCTATTCTATGAAATTTATCAGCTAGGGCTTAGTACCTTACCAAAAGAATTGAAGCTTCATGATTTTCATCAAATATTGGATTGGATCAGGATTGCCGAGGAAGCTAAGTAAGATTATATACAAGGATTGAGGCCTCGAAATGATAGTGGTGGTTTCCTAATTGGAAAGGATCAAAGATCAGTCCAAATAGTGGAAAAAAGATATTTCAGAAAGTGAACATCTATCTAATGATGCCATTGATACATCTGTGAGTGTTGCTGATATGTCCTTACAAAGTAATAATCAAAATTCTGAAAATGAAAGTGTTAACATTCACAGTGAACATTCTGAATACAGTGCATGTGATAATGAATCTCCTTCCGATGAGGATCATACGGAGAGTGAAGTTTCTGGTTGTCTCTCAGAAGAATATGAGTCTTTTTATGAGGATGACCTAGGAGCCTTTTCTTTGCCTGAAGGATGTGACAATAGTGATGCTCATGAGGTTTTTCCCTTACAAGTCAAGGAACAAATCCCATGTGAAGGATATTGGGAATGCAATCCAATTATGTATGATATTAACTATGCCAGTGCTGTGAATGATGAAGTGTTTGAAGATGAGAATGTCTGTATTCAGCATTCTGAGCCTGAGTTCAGTGTTAAAAGTGATAAAAATGGTGGTACTAACCAGCAGGATCATGACCTAGTTGTCCCTGATTGTCTGTATGAAATAGAGATGGAATTTGCTGGTTTTGTAACAGAAATGGACACGAGTGTTCTCAATAAGGAATGTATTGAGGAAGAAAAAGATGAGGAAGCTGGTTAAAATTGTAATGAGTGACCTTCAGATTGTAATGAACCTTTCACATTAGAGTCAACACAATTATCAATTAATGGTACACAAAAATGCTCTATTGCTGATTCTGTTAATTCTAAGTTATTTGAGCCATCCTTTGAAACATTTTGTATTAAGTTGGATGATGATTTGAGGAGTAAATCAGAATATGCTACTGAGCCTGAATTGGAAGTATTCTTTGATACATGGGATGTGATTGACAATAGGGTTTGTAGTGATGACCTTGAGTTGAATATAAGTCAGGCTATTATGAATTTAGATAAATCATGTTTACATGGTATTGGAGTATGTGACAATAGGCCTGGTATTGAGTGCTCACGTGAATGTAAACATCAGCTGGAAGATATGCTTGTATATGAGCACTTCTTATTTATCACAGCGGATAAATGTTTGCTTGGCATGGGACAGAAGCCAAGGGATGATTTTAAAGATTTATATGCTCCTGGATAAAGATCTAAAGCCCAGTGTATATGAGGGTTTTCTGTTTGATGTGCAAATTGAAGTTGGTGTCAACTCATATGACCTAAATGACCGAGTGGATTATGAATGTTTCATGTTCTCAATTCAATTGGATAAGCCTTTACTGGGGCATGCTAATGATCAGGTTAGGGTCATATACTACAGAGAGTGTGGGTTTCAAGTATTGACTGACTGCAATTTTCAGTCAGGTAAAATTCATGATGATATTGGCAAATTTGGACACATGGTCAGTATGGTTGGTGGTAGCAACCATAGCAAGATTAGTTGGTGGATAGTTCATGGAAATCTTCCTGGTCTTGGCCTAATACAGACAGCAAAAAGCAAGGTTTTTGACAGGGGCAAATAGTTGTCCTAAGTTTTGGGGGCCTAGGGCCACCAAGTGATTGAAGCCTGGTAAAATTGCATTTGCAGATTGAAGACCTACATATCAGAGGAGGCTTCTAAATTTTTGAAGTGGATCTTTTTGTATAATCATGCAAATGTTGTACATATGTTTGTTGTTTTGGTCTGGTCCTCTTGCCTAGTCTGGGTAGGTCTTGGTTTTTGGTTCTTTGTGATCGGTCTGCATCAACCTTGGATTCTTCGATCTCACCATGCCTACGAGTGGCATGTATCCCCAATGTAATGTCCCCAAATTTATGGATAAGTGACTTAATTAATTTAATTGATCAAGTTATCCAAAAAAATAAATTTAATAATATTTCTAAGGGATGACTTTAATCGATTATTTTAATTAAATTAAGTGAAATATTATAAAGTCACTTATTTCATAGTTTAATAAAGTGACTTAGTGAAATATTTAAAGTATGACTTTATAAAAGTCACTTTATTTTATGAATGGTAAAATTATAAAAGAATGGAGGATGAAAACATTCACACTTTTCTGGATGAACATATTTTTCACGGTAGAAACTAGTCAGCTCCCTGGTTGGGTTTGAGAAAACCTAATGGTGCCCATTTCGGTTGTGAGATATCAACCCTATTTGGGTAAAGGTGAAATAAAAATATGAAAATATATCAGATTTTCGTGATTTCAGTTTACTGAGGTTTTTAGTGCTTCATTTAGGAGATTTTGAAGAGAATATTATGCAAGTGAAGGCGTCTCTTAGTATACAAACCTTAGGCACACTACTTCTAAGCAAGAGACTCCTGCAAATTCGTGTTTGAAAGAAATCTGGGCGATTTAGTGGAAAAAATGTGATAGCTGAGCAAGAACGACTTTGGAATCAGTCACATTATTTGTTGAAGGCATTTCTCTATGAGGAAACCCTAGGTGCTTCTTCTAAAAGAAAATGATACAAGTTAGGGTCATATTTGGATGAAATCTGGGCAGTTTATTAAAAAAGCGTGTTTGCTGGGCAAAACGACTTCCTAAATGACATTATTCTGAGACATGGGCAGGAATATGAGCATTTGGAAGTGGTGTCTAAAGGAGATAAGGCTGGACGCACCCTTGAATAGAAGAATTGAATGTTTGTGAGGAGAGATCAGTCACTACATATAATTTATGAGCCTTCCTGAGTCGTCAGCCTTGTTGGGTGAAAATTATGTAATCAGCTTTTCGATAGATTACACAACTTGGACTTCAGCCACAGCTATGTGAGATGTGAATCTCTCCTCTCGGAAAGGGGAGGCGCCCTTCTTACTGCTAACGAAGCGATAGTAAATCAAACAAATAATTACAAAATGTACACGAAACTCACGGAGGGGTGGGGGTGTGTTACATTCATCCTCTCTCTTTTCAGAGAAGATGTTTACAATGCTTCACCGTTGAAAGTTCACAATTCTTGATAACCTTAAACTAACAACTAGCAGTAATACCAATATCTCTATCTCACAAAGCGAAGCGTAGAGATACCAGAAGTGATTAATAACAAACAAAATAAAGTAAAAAGGGAAAGCTCACGAAGGCACAAAGTCGTTCGTAGCTTTATCAATGTTGGATCTGTGTGGACGTACCGTTTGCTACGTTAGAAGCACAAAGTCTTCTTAGACGCAACAATTCTTGAAAGCATGAACGATTACAAGCACAAAGTCTTGTAGATCATCCAACAAAAGTATCAAATAGCACGAACGATTACAAGCACAAAGTCTTGTAGATCCTTCGACAAGAGTATCCAAGAGTATGAATAATTACAAGCACAAAGTCTTGTAGATTACTCAACCAGAACATGCAAGAGCATGAATGATTACAAGCACAAAGTCTTGTAGATCATTCAACCAAATTGAAATATTCTGAGCCAATTTTTTTTTGTTTTTCAATGATTCAGATTACAAATTACAAGCATGCACCCGTTAAGGTTAGATAGATAAACCGAAACGTGCAAGAAAGCAACCCTAACCAGAATGGCACTGCTGAGGGTGAGCATTGGTCAGAGGGTCTTCTAATCTATTTGCAGAAAGGAACTCAACGTCAAGTATGTGCTACCCAATCCGATGCGGAGTGAGGGGCGACCATATGACGGAGTAAATACAGAACTACTGCTTGAAAGAAAATGCTGAAAGCTAAAGACTCTCAACACCCAGGATGTGCTTTCTAACCCAGAGTGGGATAGTAGCGACCATAGGGCGGAGATGGATTACATTCAATTATCAAAATGCTGAAAGAGAGAACATTACAATCTGACTGAGCAAGAATCTAAGATCGACAGTACTACTGCCAGTATACAATTTGAAAGATAACTACTTGCTACCAGTTACAAACCAACATATGAGAAACTTGCAATAATTTTAGAACATTCCTTTGCTATGAAAGAGACTGAAATTGAAGGAATTAATTGATAGATCCAACCTTTTTGAAGCTTGCCCACCAAATGATGAAGTATGCCGCAAGATCTGAATATCCTTCCAAACTCATCAAGAACAAGATGCAGCCTTCTTCATTCTGCCTAACAGACCTGTGTTTTTCATCATAGAACAGCAATATATATTCCTTGGGAAGTTCGTAACTCCCTTGAAACTCAAGCAAACAATCTAAAATTGAATGCAAAACACAAGTATAATGAAGGCGCCCAGCTTAGGAACATAAAAAAGAGTCAAAGAGCAGCTTATATTGAATGGCACAAATCCCAATGATCTGCAGATGGTACGGCCCAGGTACAGGGGCGATTTTACTTTAAAAATTAAATACACTAATATAAAATCTGCAACTTGTCACACTATGGCGCCTAGACCAAAGGAAGGGTAATAGCCAATACCCACAAAGAAATATTTTGTCTTTTTTGAAATATGAATGAAATACAGAATCTGCTGTAGCTAAATGCTAAAATCAGGAAACCTCTAACATGCAAGATCAGAAACTAACAATACTAATGCAGATTACAATGCAAGGAATACAATGAATTCACAACTAGACTAAATTCATCACTAGTCGTTGTCTTACAAACGAGAAGAGATGCCCAATGGTTAGGAGGTCTTCATCCCTCGAAGTGATCCAGATTCAATCCGGCAGCATAACGGTGTATTTTCCAAGATGATCCAAATGATGCACAAGACTCCCTTTTTATAATCTTCGCTTGACTTCACGAAACCCTAGAATCTGATTTTAGGTCAAAATCCCCTTTCCTCAATGATGGCGTACTTTTGCCTTCAAGCTCTTGATTTAATATTTCATTTAAATATTCAACCTTGAAATATGCGCCAAACATAATCCTGCTTTGACTTAGGGAATATTAAAATGTTCTTTAATGAGGGCGCCACCCTCAATGACCACCTTTTTAAAACGACATTAAGTCATTAAGCCTAAGCCAAGGGTCAACATTAAAATATAACATTTTAACGTGACTATTTTTAATTTAAATGACTTAACTCATTTCTCTGCAAATGCCCTGAAGCCAACACTGATGAAGTCAACTGATCAATCTGAAACCGGAAGTCAACCAACCTGAGCTCTTCTGGAAGCTGCCAAAAATAGAATTTACTAAAAATAGTAAATTCCAAAAAGTACTCTGAATGCTGAGACGAACATACCACTGCGAAGCCCTCTGAAAACCCAGAAGGAATCCGCCATTAAAATTTCATCTCCGAGCAATGATCTCCTCAAAATTAGGAAACCCTAATTTTAACTTCCGACTAGCCTCCGGGTTCCCAACGAAAGGCCAACGCTGTCACTGAAAGCTTAGAAAGGGACATTACACAAATGATAAACAAAAATACAAATGCAATCTAAATAATAAATGTAACACAAAGTTTACATAAACTACTTAGAGTCCTTCAGATTCTTCAAACTAATCACTACCAAATAAGATCAACTCACAAAAGCATCGAATCCAACGCAAAGTTTGGCTTGCAATCCTTTTCTTTATTAATTGAATCTCATTCACAAAGCATGAACGCAAAGTTTCACAAATTTGCTTCAAAAAGGGCAGCACTTCGTTGCAAAACACTAAAGGATAAAATTACAATGAAAATCCCTTACATTATATAGAAAGAGGGATGAACAAAAGAAGGAAAGAGATTGAGAAAATCAGGAAAAGTTAGGTGAGGGATTTTAGGAGATCTCACCTAACTTTGACCAAAGTCAAAGTGTAATTTGTTTTGAAAATATTACATCTTTGGACTTGGTGTAATTACAATTTACAAAATGACATTCGAAAATGTCGAGAAATATTTACAAGATGCATAATGGGATGCACCGGAAATGTCTAACACTGGAGAATAGGGGGCTGCTTCACGTTTCTTTGCATTGGGCGCGGAAGTCTTCAAATTTCCTCCTAGTCTCCTGCACGAACTTCTCATCTGGACCAACGGTGTAATCCACAATGGTGTGAATTCTTGTGATTGATCTCATGGCAGATGAGTGAACCTTCTTGCACCTGTCAAGATGCGTCTTCA